>BMAO01005206.1:0-41332 GCA_019973975.1 Trichonephila clavata | reverse complement strand
ATGCAATATAGGCAAATTTTACTTTTGTGCCTTAAGCCCCTACTATCACTCACTCACTTTAAGATTTCCTTTTTGTATGTGTTTTTATCAATAGTCAACGAAAAAATAAGGGAAAATTAATTCAAGTACATAAATAAAGTTATTTTAAAATGATTTGGATGTTTGCATTATCTCTTGTCAATTATTTACACTGGTATATTTTTATAAGCCTAGAATTGTTGAAGCCTTATTCAATCATGATATCAGATCCATTGCATGTGGTCCAAAACATGTTCTTGCTATTACTGAAGAAAATGATGTTTTTGCTTGGGGTCATGGAAGTTCTGGTAAATATATACTATTTTAGATATTGGAATATAAACACAACTATATAGATATAATTAACAATATTTTGCTTAAAAGATTACTCAAGACGTTTTTTAGAAATTTAAAATATTTGTTAAGATATGTATATTTATAAATGTATGCGAGCAGTGGTACAAACATAAAAACATGCATGATGTATATTTAAAGTCTTTACAAACAATAAATAAACATTAAAAAAACACCAATTTTTAATTAGCTGCATTCTGTGATTATCTTAACTTTGGGGAAATTACTTTTAAATTTTAAGTCTAAAAAATTTTATCTTTAAAGATATTTTAAAGAAATTCAAATATTTAGATTTTTAAGTATTTGAATTTCTTTGAAATATCCTTAATTTTCTGTACCTCAAGACAATTGTTATTTTTCTAAAATGCGAATTTCAGATTTTGTACCCCTCTTCTATTTATTAAAAAACAACAAATATTCAGCATTTGTTGATGCTTTTAATTAAAAATACATTAAATTTTTGAATAAAAAGAAGTTAAAATAATTTTTTTATGAATTTGTTGTAGACTTGATTTAACTAAATACTATAATTTAGTTAATGAAGATTAAGATATTGAAATTTGAAGAATATAATATTAATCAAACATTATCCTTATTTTTTTATAATAGTTCAAAATGGAATCTATTATTGCTTACCCATTGAGCATGCTGTTGCATAATTAAAGCAAACTCAGATAAAAACACATTTATTAAATTGTTATATTTTTTTATTCTTTTATATATGAATTGATTAATAAATATGCTATATTTATTTGAATCTAAGCCCCACTTTTTCCCATTGTCATTGTTACTAAAAATTGGTGTGGCTTAGAATAGAAGGTGAAAAGTTTATTAGATAGGGAAAATTGAACAGTATTAACTGAGAGCAATGACAGGCTCATGTATTGCATCATGAGTTTTCAATACTAGTAAAGTAAATTAATTTTTCTTCTTCTTATTAGTTCTTGCTTAAAATATTTTACTTATGTAAATATCAGTTATCAATAAACCTGTATATATTATTATTTTTTTCTTTTTACAAAACATGTTGAGAATTTGGGATGCTGTTAGAATCAATGGTGGCTTAGATTTGAATAATACAGTGTACACATGTATATGGTAGTTTTTATTTATTTATTTATTTATGTGGTGCCAAATTTATTCTTTATATGACAAGCTGATTTTCTTCTGTTGTGTTGTTTCATGTATAAATTTTACAAATTGTTTTATTTTATAAATCTTGTAAAATATAGTACTATAACTTTTAAAAGGAATATGCATTATTTATAACTATAGATAGTTATTGTATTTTTAAAATGCTGCATTTTCTAAAATTGTATGTGTTTATTAAACAGCATTAGTTTCCATTTTTATGTATCTTTTTTTAACATTTAAAATAATGCAGTTCCCATTTTTAAAAAAAATATTTGTGATATATTTGTAGAGCCAATAAGTATTTTTACAGGTTGCCTTGGATTAGGTGATGTTACTTTTCAAGTACTTCCTCAATTAGTACAAATTCAGCGCAATGATCCACCTGAAAAAGTTTATTGTGGAGCTGATTGTTCTTTCTTGATTACTAAAGATATGTCTTTATTAGTATGCGGAAGTAATAGGCAAGTATTTTTTTATTTACTTTTAATTATTATAATTATGAAATCTATGTAATTTATTCTAATTTTTTCAAACAAATGTTATAAAAGGTGTCCATGTGATGAATTTGAATTATTTTATATTAATCTGTTCTAATTTTTTTAATCTTTATATAAAAGTTATAAATTTGAAGCAAAATTTAAAAAAAAATCTATTCAGAATTCTATTTTTATGTGCATTTTGTTTCAAGTAGAGGATTTCTGCTTTTTTTTTTCTCACAGTCTGCTGCATTTTATTAATATGTTTAATTCGGTTTTTGGAAATCACTATTTAAAATTTATTTTGTGTTTCCATTATTACTAATGAAATCTTGAAAAAATTATAAGATTTTTTAAAACTTAAATTCTCTTTTCCTTTCCATTTTTATTAAAAATTTGTAGCCATTAAAACATAAAACTGAATTATTTTTATTTATCTTTTTATAATCTTGGATATTTGATGCAAGAGTAATTTCTAGAGAATTATATAGAAGGTTATTTTTATATAAATCAATTATTTTGTATCATTTTGTATTTTAATTTAACTTAATATTTAATTTGTAAATACAAATTGATAATGAACTGCAAATTTTTATTAGTAATGAAGATTTACTTGTTAGAAATGTCTAATTGAAATGTAACATTCTCGTATCATTTTATGCAGCTCTCAATTTTTTTCCCAGCATCATACATATTAAAAGTACATAATTTATTAAATTTAGGTCCACAGTTTTAGTACTAAAACTTTTAAACTCATAAAAGTAACCACTTATTTTTGAAAATTTTATCTTATTCTCATTACTGTAATCTTCGTAAATTTTATTTGAGTTAAATGTCACTTTTCTAATTAAATTTTTTAATTCATATGAATAATTGTGTTTAAAAAACACTTTTTATGTAAAAACTCTTAAATATTTCTTAACACATTGAATTCATTCTATATTTCTATTAATATGTATAATATTTGTACAAATAAAATCCATTTTTTATTTAAATTTTTTTATACTAATCATTTATTTTTACATGAACATCATTGTAATAATGAATGATGATTATTATCATTGTCAGAAACATTTAAATTTTGCTTAAACATTTATTTTTGCAGGCACAATAAAATAGGCATGGATTTTAGTGAAGGCAGTTTAATAGATGAAATAAGAGTGTTTACCCCTCTACAGTTAGATGCACTCCATATTACCAAAGTAGTATCTGTTAGCTCTGGAAAATCACATACAGTCATTATGGATGGTAAGTGTGGGGTTATTTACTCAAACACTCCTTTTGAATCAGAGAACATCTACTTATTTTGATAACTATAGATGTATCAACAGGTTCATTATATATTTACATATGAATAAACTCTTTTTAAAGTTGTAGAGTCACTTGATGCTCAAACACTACTCACAGGAATTTAGAATATCTGGTTGCCTTGCTTGCCATTAGTTAGCTTGCATTTCTTTGTTTGGTTCTTCCCAAGAGCCTCGGACGTCTCTCCTGCACAAGAGTTGGATGATTTAAAAAATATATATGGGATACTCCTTTAACATTTAGTGTAAATGAAATGCTGTTAGATAATGCTGCAGTAATGCAAGTAGGGAAATGAAATGTTTAGGTATTTAATGTAAAAAGTCAGATTTTAGTTGCTTGGGTCATTTAACACATTTGGCATCAGAAAAAGATGTAACTTCTTTGCCTTTAAAAGTTCATGAGATGCCCAAAAGTATTTTTTACTATGTATTAAACTTTCAGAGTTGACACAATAAAAAAGCCTAATAAATTTAAAAGCATTAATGTACTTGATAATTATCACTTGGACATAGTCTCGACATAACCTTTATCTAATTTAGTTGTTAACTTTTGTTTATGGAACATTTTCTTTAACAAGTAATATAAAAAAAAATTTTTAAGTCAATTCCTGCTTAGGTCAACAGAGAAAATTTTTATTTTAGTTACTTTTTTATTAAATAATTTCAATCACAATAGGTGTTTATGGTGACCGGAATCGATAGCAACATAATTTAGCAATAGGTGTTCCGAGAATTTACAAATTGTAACTTTTCAATAAAAATAAAGAAATATTAATGTGAAATTTAAAAAATATATATTTATAAAACTATTAGTAATGCATAAAAATAAAAAAAAAATTTTTTTCACTTAAAGGTAAGAAAGGGTTTTATTTAGTTATATGATAATAGATGCAAATTTTAAAAAAAATGGTTATATCACGAAAACTACATCAAATAATTTATTTAATTCAAACTAAATAAAATCTCAAATCAAGCTAACAAATAAACACTAACTGGGATCTTAAGAAATTCTTCCCTATTTCTTACTATTGCTCCAGGGTCAGAACACAGGGCTCCCTGCGAGCCATAAAACTTCTTGTCAGTGTCCATTGTGTCACCCTAACCATCCCTAATTATCTTTCAAGATGTTAAATCCTGAACAGGGAAAGGAACAAATTAAGTTTTTTCTCCCCTATAAAACAAAAATTAATTAATTTTATTTAATTAATTATATTATAGTATTGTCGCCCAAAACAATAATGTATAGAAAATTTCAGCTCAAATGAGCGCTTTAAAATGTGAGAAAATTTTTTTACAATTTTGATTCTAGTCGCCAAAATGGTTGCTACGTAACCAAAAATGATGCCAATGTGGCTGTATCTGTAATTCTTTGAATAATTAGTTTTAATGAATTAATTTTATTAATTATAATTAAATTACGGTATTGTCATCCAAAATAATCATGTATATAAAATTTCAGGTCAATTGAGTGCTTTATAATGTATTTTATTGACGTTTGAAAATTTGAGCAAGATAAATATATAGAGAGAGCAAGCTAATAGTAGGAATTGAAAAATATAATCTAAAAGTTGAGTTATTTTTCTTATAAAAGTATTGTTGTTGTTAAATCATTAGTTGTAAGTAACTATGTACAAAGAACATGCCTTTGAATTTACCTTAGAAATAAAATTAGCTTCTGTAAATAAAACTGAAAATTAAAAATAGTTGAATTGAAATTGAAATGTAAAAGTAGGGTTTTTTAGTAATTTTCTTATTAAAACATCTTTATTGTGAAATTTTGTTTGCTTTCTTTTAAGAAATATTTGTATATCATGCCTTGTTTTATAAAATTTAAAATCTTGTCTATACATTATTTTAAGTATTTGCTAAAGTAAATTATCTTATGCTTTGCCATTTTGACATGTTAGCAGGATTGTATATAGAGTAAATTAATGAAAGTCTTGTGCTTTTTCAAAGTGTATTCAAAAGAAGTTTTTCAAAATCTTTGTATAGAGAAAGTATAGAGAAATTCAGAAATTTTTCAAAAGGAATAGAGAATTGAAACTAGAATAAATATGTACTTTATATATAAAATTTAAAGGGAATGATTCAAATTTTGACTAAACTTTTTTTAATATATAAATTAATTTACATTAATTCTCTAATTTAAAAAAAATTATTTTAAAAGAGCAATACATTTTTTATGATTTTGTGTAGTAATATGCTTTTCAGTATAATTGCCGTAATTAACAGCAGTTCTATGTAACAGCTATTTGCGTGATATTTATTACATAATTATGATTCTCTCATAAGATATATTAAAATTTTTGTTTCAATGTATTTAGATTTGGGTGAACTGTATTCCATGGGATCTAATCGTTTTGGTCAACTAGGTTGGGGCAAGCCAGGTTTAGACTACAATTCACCTCAAAAGATTGAAAAATTGAAAGGTGTTAAAGTGTCACAAATAGCTTGTGGTGATTGTTTTACATTAATTGTTACTCATGGTAAGAGCTCCTTTCATTTAATTGATTGTTTCAAAAGAATATTGTTATTTTAATGTACTTTTTTGCCATATATATATATAAATATATATGGCAATATAAATATAGGGGGGGGGTACTGTAGCTGAAATCTAAATAATCCAGTAACAACCTCCGGACAGCAGTGATTACTTTTGTCTAGTGGTCATGTTACTTGGCTTCGGAACCATAGGTCAAGGGTTCTATTCTCCACGAACTGATTCTGTAATTATGATGATTTATTGGACCAGTCTCGTTTCCTTTGTGTCTCACCTCGTACATATTGTTTTCATTACTTAAAATTTTTCTGTACCTTTATAGAAGTTTTAAGAATGAGTATATTGCTACTAAATAAGGAAAATCAAGTTCTACATTTTTACAGAATATGTAAAAAATCTAAAGGAACATGTAATAAATATTGAAAATATCTAAGAATATTGACATATTTTGCATTTCAAAGGATATTAATTTTATAGATTATCTTGCCTTAAAATTTTATTGCATATTTTAATGAAGTAACATAAGTAAATGGAAAATACTTTATTGTTATATAACTGCTTATTTTCCTGCTTATCAACATATGTTCATAAAATTGAGTATTCTGTATTAAACACTGTTTTTTAATCAGCAAAGTTTCTAGCAATTTTAAAGGCACATTATTAACCAAGTAGTATTTTTTCCACTAAAGTAGCTTTCTTTTAAACATTTTTCAAAATGTAAACAGTTCATTATTTTAAGATATTTGAAAAGTGTAAAAGTTGCTCTGATCTTATATACGTGTAGAAATTTAATAATTTCTAAAGAAAGAACTTGATTAAAGATCTGGAACATAAATATAAGTGAAAATCAGTTGTTGAAAGCTTAAAAGAATAATTCTGAAATATATTGAAGGATTCTGGATACATATAGTGTGAGGGAACATTAAATAGGTATCTGAAAATTTTAATCTTAAGTAAACTGTTTCTCTACATTTATTTTGTATGCATATAAAATGAAGAAATTCTTAATTAATAAATATATAATATTTTGTCTTACACTCTTACTAAATGGTATTTTATTAGTTATGGGAGAAAATCCTGTATATTTCCAAATTTGTGGGCAATAAGGTATTTCTATGTTTTATGATTTTAAATACATGAACTGTCTTCGACTAAATGTTTTATTTCAATATATTTTTATAAGTGTTTTGATTTTCTTGCAATTTTTAGTACCAAAATTTTTTTATATGGAATAATAAGGAATTTGAAAACTTTTCAATCAATAAATTTAACTCATTCAAGTAATTTAGAATTAAATACTCTTTGTGATTTAATTAGTAAACTCTTGATTTTCTTTTTTAATAATTAGAGAGTTTAAATTCACTATTCTGAAAAATTTTGTGCATATGTTTATTTTATTTAAATGATGAATTTTTTTTTTCTGTTAAGACAATAGTAACTTGTTATATATATTCATCTCTAAAAATTAAAAATCTTTAAAAAAAATATTTAAAATTAATTAATTTGGTACACATTTTTTAATACATTTTTATTATATTAAAACAATAAATAAAACGTTTTCTCTTTACAAGTTAAAATGCTTTATTTTTCATGTCATTTGATTATAAATATTGGTTTTATTTCTTCATTAAGACAAAGAACTTTACTGTTGGGGAAAATGTCCTGTACCTTTGATGGGCAAAGAAGAAACAAATATATGTGACATGAGAAGGCCAAATTGCTTAAAAGGAAAGCATGTTCAGTTTGTATCTTGCTATGATGACAGTTGCATTGCTGTTGTTGAAAATTAAGTGTTGAAGAAATTATTTAAAATTCATAAATGTGCCAAAATAAAATCAGCACCTATTTTTTTTCTCTATATCTACTTGATATTTATATATTTTATGTTTATTTTTACATATGTTATAGCACATTTTTTAATGTTAGATTTTTTTATGATAAGCAATTTCTCAAATATCATTATATATATTTATATATATATGCATATAATGCTTATGTCATGAGAATCATTTGATATCATCAATTTATTTGTACTGGATACTTGCTTGATTAGATATTTTTATTTATCTTGATATCAATTTAATCCTGAAAATAGTGCTTTTTGATGCAAATAATTTATAAACAAAAGTTGATTTTGTATAATTTTATGACTGTTATTTATTGCTAAATTATATTCTCTTTTTTATAATCACAAAAACTTTTATTTTAAGCCAAAATTCTGAAATGTCCAAGGTCTCCTGGTGAGACTAAAAGCAAGTTTTTTACTGTATATTTTATGTTTATTTGTGCAATATGAAATAATGCAATGAAACTTAGTATTCTGTTATAATTGTTAAAAAGAAAAATAAACTATTACCCAAGAACAATTTTATATTTTATTTAAAGTGCCTTTTTTTGCATCATTTATGTAATAAATTGAGAATATATTAATGAATTTATAATTTAATATACAGTCGACTCTCGATAATTCGAAGTTGAAAGGACCAATGAAAAACTTTGAATTATCAAGAGGGTAGGAAAAATCTCCCAAAATACACGAAGGGAAATTTTTTCTAACACATTTAAATTTGAAACTTTGTAATAAAACAACAATTGTACATACATGTAAACTTAATTTAAACTATTTTTGTAAAAGTACATATTATACAGCATAAATATTAAACAGAAGTTAAAATTCCTGTATTGAAATAATTCATTTATGTATTAAAAACAACTATTAAAAGAATATGTGTTGTACATAATTATCTTTTTATTTATTTTTTTTGACGAAAAATTTGTTATCTTTTTTGTTTTATGGTATTCAATCTAACTTTGTCAATAGAATTTTCTAGAATAAATGAAGCTTGAAAAACGTTTGTCTCAACAAGATTTTGAAGGAAAAGGTCTTGTAGTTGGCTTACTGATGCTTTAGCTTCGGTCAGAGTTATCAGAGTCAATCAACTCCGATGGTCATCAAAGGGGCTACATTTTAGGGGAGACAATGTAACAAAAAAATGTAAGCCCTAATTTGCTAGCTGCAGGACTCTATATGATAATGAATGTTTGAATTGTCAAAAGTTTTATTAGATCACTTTGAAGTATCATGTGTTGTATTCTGGCTGACCACAGATTTTACTTCGAAACACTGAGTGTACCAAAACGTATTGTTTTAGTTCAAAATATCAAGAGTTTTTCTAGGGACTGAGCATGTAGTTCGAATTAGCAAGAGGTTGGTATTATCAAAGGTTTGAATTAGCGAGAGTTGACTGTAATTACTTCTCTATTGCTAAATGTAGCAATATTGTATACAAAATTCATACCTGAATTAAAGATATGTGTGTATATATACTGAAAAGCAATTGAATTAGAGATACCAGTTTAATATCATGTAACACTGCCTTTATCTCTGATGATGATGATAACAATTCTTCCTCCAACACCATGGAGATGACATTATTAAGAAGCCATACAGACCCACAATCTGTCAATAATTTTCCACAGTTCATGAAGATTTGATGGAATAAGTTCAAAAAATCATGATTCCATCAAGCATATCTGCAATGCTGAGTTTAGGTTACCAAGATCGAAAAGAATGCAAGCTCATGTGTGTAGAGCTAGGGTACTCAGTGGCGGATTAAGCAGGTGTCGGACCTGGCGGCCTCCAGGGGCCCCCAGTGTTGGTAGGGGCCCCAAGCTTGATGAGCGCAAAGGCCAGCGACACACCAACCAAGCCACCTTGGAACAAAAATTGAAAAGAAAACAAAGTTACTATGAAACCCCCGCTAGAAATTAATCGGTATGCAAGTGAAATCCTAATGTTGAAAAACTTTTGAAAATATTTTTAACAATACCGATATCGAATGCTTCAGGTTAATGACCTTTTTTAATTTTAAAACGTGTAATTTAAGAAGTACTATGGGAGAAAAGACAAATTGAACAACTTGGCCATATTATATACAGAATAAAATGTTTGGGACAAAATAGATATGGTAAAAATAATTGATGAATTTGGCAAAGAGAAATCAAACTGTATAGCAAGACTGTAAGTTCTTAAGTAAGGCTTATAATATTTTTTTATATATATACAGTTAAGATTTTTCTTTAGCCGATGAGTTTTATTATAGTATCATTACATTTTATTTTGAGAATTTAAAGTAAATGACTCTTTTCACTATTTTAGTTTTTCGACTCTTAAGCCCATGGGACCCAAACCTTTTACCGCCAGGGGCCTCCAACTACCTTAATCCGCCTCTGAGGGTACTCAACCTTTTTTTCTGCCGGGCTGCATATATATGTTAGCTATTTCACAGCATACATATGATGTATACATATTTAGCCGCATACATATGTTGGCTATTTCACGTGGGTGGCAACATGAGGATTAATGGAGGGGGGAGAGAGAGAATATTAACGTCGCACTGTTCAGCTACACAAGGGCTTTTGGCGACGGACCGCGTTATTTTGAACCATGGTCAAGTGACGCGAATGACACCTGAGCTGGCACCCCCTCTCATAACTGCCACACCACACAAACGGGGGGAGGTTTGAGCTGTCGACAGATTTAACGTGCATCACTCCCCTACATGGGCAGGTCTTCAGTGGTACTGGGCTCGAACTAATGACACGCCAGCCATGAATCCGATACCTTGACCACTTGTCTACCATGTCCATGGGGGGGGGGAATGTTTTAAGACCTAGATAACATAGGAAATTTAAAATATGGAAATTGATCAAAATATTAAAACTCCTAATTTGCTTTTTTTAATTATTTTTTATTTTTGTCACTGAATTTTTCTAAATTGGAAACATTTAAGAATCCCTCTTTCACAATTTCTGCATCAGTAAACAGTTTGACATGATTACCAAAGATATAACAAATTTCAAAGGGTGCCTTTGTTATCGCTGTGATATTACCACTGACAAAACACTTTGTTGCTTTTGTAAAGATTATTCAAGAAAGTCTACTTATCATCTCTTGAAAGAGATCTTTGAGGAAAAGTGTTATTGAACGATTCATGTTAATTGGTATTTTTTAAATACACTTTCATGACAAATCAAACGATTATTGAACTATGCTTGTTTTTCACTACAAAGTAGTCAACTTCCCAATCGAAGCAAGAAAAAGCACAAGTTGTAGCATGGTTTAAACTGAACTGAACTCAGTGGTACAACAGTCCATGAGGGCCAAAGCCTGCTGTTCCTATCGCAGCTTTTATGATATTAGGTGTTGGAGTGCATGTGCAGATGTTTCGGTCAAGTGGTCAGTCTGACGTGAAACTCCCAGTGTTCAATTCTGAAACAAGCTTGATACTCATTTATCAACCCACTGAAGGGATGAAAGGCTGAGTCAACCTTGTCTAGCCTGGGGTTGTAGCATGGTTTATCGAGTTTTAAACTGCAACACATGTACAGCATAAATGGGACACCACCACATTGAAATTTTAAAGGGAGGAAAAGTATTCGGATGGATGGATGGAAAGAGGAAGTCCAATAACGTGGCCTCCTTGATCTCTAGAGGTAACTCTTTCGGACTACTTGTTGTAGGGATACGTGAAAAAACATTGTTTGTGAAAAACCTTTTTCAGTTAATGACAATGATAAAATGAAAATTTGAATTACAGTGCCACTCAGATTGTTGATCCTGCAATGCTTGATAAAACATGGTTAAAAATTTTGTATATACTTGATGTTTTGCATGCAACTAATGATGGACACATTTAAAAATCGTGTAATAAAGCATTGTAAAAAACTTTGAAATTTTCTTAATGGAACAAAAAAAGAACACAAGTGAATATCTTTATCCCCCCCCCCCCCCGTAATAATTAACATTTCAAAGTGTAGTCAAACTTTTAGAACACCTGGTACATTCTTAAGCAAATATTAATACATGTGTTTTTTTTTTAGTTTACTGTTCATTTCATAATATTTTTTTATTTGTGAATTATACAATTTGTTCAGCGTTTTATACTAAAATTTAGCTTTTATAGGATTTTTAGAAAAGAGGAAGGTAGATCTTAGAAATAATCATAATGTAAAACTGAAGGGGGGAATCTTAAACTTCTACAACGAAATGAAAAATTGAAATTTATTGTGTTTATTTTCTTAAAAATTAAAACTTTCAGCAATTCATTTCTTATAAAAGAAAAAAAACTTAAATTGTTTTATCATAAAATTACATCAAATATTGATTTAAAAAATTTATTTTATTTTTGTTAATAAATTCATTGAAGTTTATGTAATTGTTTTCTTCACTCAATAGCATTTTCAAAATATATTTGAAATTTTACCATCCTTTATATCTCTTGAACAGAAATTCTTTTTATCTACATTCAGTCCTGAATTTCTGGTGCTGTAAATTGTCCTTATTAGAATTTCAATGCACTTTTAAAATTTTGGCGTTTATTTTCCCGATGATAAAAATTCTCTTATTTGTCCTAGTTCATTATTATTGTGTTTCTCACATTAAACTTTTTAGAAAGAGTGGAAGAGTCATTTCTAACAAATAAGTTAATAGTCACTAATAATGATATATGCCATTAATAATTAATTAGATAGGAATTCAGTGTAATTATCTCTTGAACAGTTTAAAAGACACATGTATGTTATTATCATAGCATATCCCTGAAAATTAATGCTTTGCATTAAATGTTTTTGAATAACTATTCAAATGCTGTTTCTGTTTGAGATAGATAATTTCCACTTGTTAATATGTTTGCATAAATAAATTATGATAAAGGGAAACTTGCATTATAATAGTGTTACAAATATAAAAACACAATGTAACTTTAAAAAAAAAATTAATACTAACTTGTTTTGATTTATTGTTAACAACAGTAATCAAACTGATTTTCAGATTTTTTTATTACTTTTTAATTCTTGTCCTCTTATTCGAATAATAGTGCCAAATTTTTTTCTGGAGATGAAGAAATCTTGTCCTTTTGCATATTCATTGGCAAATTAATACTTGTAATGCATTTTTGAAAATCAATTTTTCTTTAAGATTTAATATTTTAATAATGATTTCAGTGTTATATTATAAAAATATACAAATAGAACTTAATTCCCCTTGTTTTTTGTGAATTTTTGGCAATTTATGCTATAATTATTTGGAATTTTTATCATTTTCGTTTTAAGGAATTTTATGTTGTTTTTCTAAATTTTTCTCAACCGTATAAGTTAATTCACAGTTACAGCTAGTTTTTTTGTGGGATATGTAATAAGTTAGATTATTAAATTATGACAATGCTTATTTAAACAGTTAGATTACGGAAATGATTTACTTATCTCAGTTAAGGAATAGAAAATGAAAGAATAGCAATTTTCAATTATGTGTGTGTGTTAAAAATGTACAGGTTGATGTAAATTTTTGCAAAAATAATCGATAAGTTTTTTTTTAAATTCATTTTTTCAAGATTTATTGCGGGTCACTGTGTCGTAGCCCGAAGATTGCGGTTGTAAGAGGGTTCAAGGAAGAAGTAGACATGATCTTAAAAATAGCTACTTTTATTCTATCTTTAAACACTTTATAAAATATAAAATTGTATAGCTTAACTCTGGGAGCAATCTGAAATCCTAACACTTAATCAGATATAGTAGATTACTGAAATGCACTTATCTTCGGTTGGAGCTCCTTGTGACGATCCTTCTCGAATTCTGATAGCTCGGTCAGCTCCAAGGTTATTTGCTTCCACAATTCCTTGTGGATACTACGACGACTATTAATCTCAGGACGCGTGACCACCTAGACGCTATTCACCTTTTCTAGTTCTTGGATTTAACGATTAACCTTTAAGTTTACATACTCAGCCGACAGGAACTTAAATAGTAGCTACATTTGCATAAAATCAAGTCATCTCTACGAAAAGCGGTTTTTAAACTAAAAGAATATTTTCCCCAAGAGGATTTGTAGAACCCGAATAGTACCCTTTACAACTGTTCCCCGGCATTTATGGTTGCGAGCTTCCTAGCCTGCGGTGTTCTGTACTAATTTACCCTGATTTTAACATAAACTTAACTTGTAAAAATTTGATTCAAAATTTTTGTATTGATGGTACTGCAGCTGCACCCAATTATGTTTTTACTCGAACTTCTTTTCCGCAATTTTGATTTAACATGAATTTGGAGGGGAGGGGGGAAAGTAATAATTCGCTTCTGACACGACTTAATTTGATCTAACACGACCGACCCAAATTCTAAGAAAATTTTGCTTTACTTTTGTTTGTATAACTGCGACATTGAAGACGAGGAATGTAATGTGATTTCCATTTGTGAGAATTCCATAACCTCAGTATGAAATTTAAAAATGGAGCACTTTAAAAACAATTTCCAACGTGCTGAAAAGCGTGTCTTGCACAAAAATAAACTGTGCGCCCTTAACTTTTCTGTTTCAACAGATCATACTATCGGTTGTTTTTTCATTCAGGATCTACCAAGTTTAAGTGCAGACATGTGGATCTGCCATGGACAGCAACCATTCAATGTAGAATAGATTTTTAAAATTCTCGAACGTAGCCTGAGCGACGTTGCTTCTGTCGTTGGTTTCAGTTTTGTTCGAAAGACCCGCCGTGTAGAGGAGTTAATGCATGTTGAATCTGTCGGGGCTCAAATTCCTCATGGTGGCATGGTGTTAAAGTTTAAAGGTGAGATGGAAACTCAGATGTTTTCTAAGTCAGTTAACCGTGGTTCACACAGAATTACGAAGTCTGTCGCCATTAGCTCTTGTCTTGCTTCTGAGTGCGAGGTTCAAAAATGATCAATCGATTTCACATAGGCAGTGGCGGATTAAGAGGGTGTCGGACCTGGCGGCCGCCAGGGGCCCCAAGCTTGATGAGTGCAAAGGCTAACGACAAACCAACTACGCCACCTTGGAACAAGAAATGAAAAGAAAGATACCCCGCTAGAAATTTATCGAGATGCAAGAGAAATCCTAATGTAGAAAAACTTTTGAAAATATTTTTAACTACACCGAAATCGAATGCTTCAGCTGAATGACCTTTTTTAATTTTAAAACGTGTTAAAAAATTAATTTAAGAAGTACTGTGGGAGAAAAGACAAATTGAACAACATAGCCATATTATATACAGAATAAAATGTTTTGGACAAAATAGGTATGATAAAAATAATTGAGAGAGATGAATCGCCAAAGAGAAATCAAACTGTATAGCAAAACTGTAAGCTCTTAAGCAAAGTTTTCAATTTTTTTTATGCGGTTAAGGTTTTTCTTTAGCCGATGAGTTTTATTATAGCAATACATTTTATTTTGAGAATTTAAAGTAAGCGACTCTTTTCACTATTTTAGTTTTTCGACTCTTAACCCCATGGGCCTCAAACCTTTTACCGCCAGGGGCCTCCAACTATCTTAATCCGCCTCTGCACATAGGTGGTGGTATTTTAAACCATTCGTACTCTGTTAAGCATCTTACAATTCTGCTGGTGAAGATAAAGAAAATCATCTTCTGACTGACCTAAGGTAACTGTTTCAATTCGTTTTGGTGGCCGCGGTAGCCAAGTGGTCAAGGTATCGGATCGTGGCTGTAATGTCATGAGTTCGATCCCAGTACCACTGAAGACCCGCCTTGTAGGGGAGCGATGCACGTTAAATCTGTCGAGAGCTCAAACGTCCTCCCATTGGTGTGATGTGGTAGTTAGGAGAGGAAGTGCCAGCTCAGGTGTCGTCTTCGTCACTTGACCATGGTTCAAAATTACGAGGTCCGTGACCAAAAGCCCTCGTGTAGCTAAGCAGTGCGACGTTAATATTCACTCAATTCGTATTGTTATTCATTAAACCAAGCATTGTCTGTCAGAAAAAAGAGTCATCCATCAGGGAAGATTGCTCGGCTCAGTGGCTTAGAGGTAGTGTAGCTGCTTTGTAAGCCCAAGTTTGTGGGTTCGATCCCGGCTGGAGTCGATAGATTTTCTGGATGCGAAAATCATAGGCACGTATGATTATGTGGCATGTAAAAGATCCCTTTTGAGTATCAATTTGGCTCTGGTATTCTCGAAAAATTGAATCACGGCAATATTTAGCATCCGACGAGACCTTGAATTAAAATTGATTCAAGCGTCAAAATTTGGTAGCAAGAGTCACCACTAAATGGTGCCACCATAAAATGACTCTCACATTTGGGGATTTGCCGTGTATGCAAAGGCTTAGTTTTTAATGTGCAGCCCATTAGGAAAAAAAAAGCAAAAGAGAGAAGATTGCCTATTCTGTTAGATTAATGTGATTCTCTCTGGAATACGTTCAAACAGGTTTGGGGTTTCCCAAGAATCAAAATTCTGCTTTATTTTTTTACTAAAGGGGCTCACAAACTGTGCGCCGCTGCTTGTTCGCGAGGGAATAATCAATATTTTACTTATAGTTAGTCTTTTACTTTTAAAATTTTTGTGAAGCAGTCAGGATGAAAATTTTTGAGGATCGTCGCAAAACATAAATTCTTCCAATGGAAGAATTCTGGAGCAGTGAGAGTTATCAAACCAAATTATTACTTTCTAATTTTGATGTTCTTTGCATCACTACAGTAGAACGTCGTTTATCCGAACGTTTATTATCCGGACCAAAGGTTTTCGAACAGTGCAATGCTCAACAGTTGTTTCGCGTGAGGCCAAAAGTGACAAGAAAACCCAAGGTGAGGGATATTTGGGGAATTTCATTTGTGTGATTTGGTAAACATCTGCGCGGAATATTAGGTCAGTTTGTTTCCAAGTGTATACGTACTCTTTTGTTGACGTAGAAACCTGGATGCCTTGCGATGCAGAAGACTGGGGATCTCGAATGTTAAATGATGACTAGATTGTGACTTCCGTGCAAGAAGAATCCGACCCTGTCGACGATGAAACGGATGAAGACGAAGACAACAACAACGAAGGTAACAAGGGTCCATCAAATGCTGACGCGTTAGAGAAAGCTATGGAGTGGTAAGAACAACAATCAGAGTGCTGTCCTTCTCACCTACTGCTGCTCTAGAGAATCAGAGACGTTGCAGCGAAAAAACGAAGGTGTAGCATGGTACAGCGAATAATAAGTGATTATTTTCACAATAATGGTAAAATTGCGACATTTTGCACCTATTTTGCTTTTTCTTCAAGCACGTTTCCCGAATGTGATGATTTTCAGTATTCGTTTAGTGTCCGATTCCATATACTGCATGGATCGCATTCTGTTTTCGGTTATCCGAACAATCGCTTATTTGAACGATGTCCGGTCCCAGTTGATTCGGATAAACGACTTTCTACGGTATGTACAATATTTTGGCATTAATTCTGTAAAGAAAGATTTACACTTTACAACACGGCAATATAAGATTAATGTATGAAGCTCTGCTGAACTGATCTGCTTGAAATATCTAAAAAGATAAACGGACCACTGGCTATTCACCTCTCACTGGATTTCTACTGCACCAAATGAAAGATGATTGGAAAAATGTTAAAATTCTTATCATTGATAAAATTTCGAAGGTGTTTCGTCAAATGTTGACAATGATTGAGTCAAAAAATGTCATCAAATATGGTAAATTTTTTAAAAAGTTCACCTAAAATAAATTTCAAAATGGAAACACTAAAATTATTAAAAAAATAATCTAAAGACTATTGCTATTCACTTGAATCGCACTTAAAAAGTACGTATCAAGTTATTAAAAATGACCTTTAAATTAAATTTTTTAAAGATATTTTTAGAATAATTCACTTATCAAAGTTCACTTATCCCTTCCTGATTTATTTTCTTTTCATAGCTTCCAAAGTTAGAAGAAACAAATTAATCTTTTTAAAACCTGGCCATAATTTAAGATCCAGTTCATCTTGCCACCCCTACAATTTATCCTGAAAATACTGAGATGGCTGAAAATAACTTTCGGAAAATCGCGGATATTTTAAAATAATATTATGTTTCTAATTGTCTCGCTTACAACTAGTTGACTTTGTATGTACAGTAAACAGCGATGCTTATTTTACACTTAAATTTTGTATTCTAGTTTCTTGTGCACTTCTTCTGTATAATAATAATAATAATATAGATGAAGCCCTGTGGCTCAGTAATAGCGTATCGCGCTTCCACACCACAGGTACGGTTTTCAAATCCCGGGCTGGGCTAGGTCGAGTCAGCCCTTCAGTGAGTCGAAAAATGAGTACCAAGTTTGTTTGAGAACTAAACACTGGGGGTTTCGCGTCAGACTCACCACCTGACCGGAACATCTGCTCATGCACCTCAGTGCCCAAGGTCACGTAAACTGATAAGGGCACAGTAGGCCTTGGTCCTCATGGGCTGTTGCACCGCTGAGTTTAGTTTAATGTAGTTTAATAATATAGATGGATAGCAATTTAACTATGGCATTATACAGCATTATATTGCTGTAAAAATACAATTGTAGATCTCTGGGGTATTAATTACTAATTTTTGCATTGCAAATAACATTCTTTTAAACTATTAGCCATTAAAAGTTGGATTTGGGCTGGTAAGGACTTAGTTGTGTGTGTTTTGAAACTTTATAATGTATACATTTATTATATTTAACATAACCGTTAAATAATTCAGAGAACTTAAAGTTTCAAAATAAAAAAGGGATTAATTTAAAACTTCACACACACATTTGAATTTATGGATTATTTTTTTACTCATATATCTAAAACATTTTTGACTTAAAATACTAATTTTTTAAAGAACCCGGAATTTACTTTTTTTTTTATAGTGAATCAATTTTTTTCTTTCTTATTTTTAAAGTTTTACA
Organism: Trichonephila clavata; assembly: GCA_019973975.1. Taxonomy (NCBI): domain Eukaryota; kingdom Metazoa; phylum Arthropoda; class Arachnida; order Araneae; family Nephilidae; genus Trichonephila; species Trichonephila clavata. Next base: position 22,839 of record BMAO01005206.1, on the reverse strand, counting down.
TGCATTGTCTGGATTTACAAGCCACTTTAAATATAAAAAAAGGAATACATTTCACTATTGGAATTCATGTGCACCATTGGAATTCTAGTATAGCATACTTTACATGAATACTTCTATACTTTCTTCTGGATATCTTCTCTATCAACGTTATTGTTCTCGTATCACCTTCCTACATTCACGCATGTATGCAACTTGTAAGAAATATTCCTTCCATGGCATTAAAATGCGAGCCATCTTGCAGCTTATTTTTTACGACGCAAAGTAAAGCTATTCTGCTCATGTCATTCGTATTCGAGATTCAAATTCTACAGATTCCGAATTCTGCAGAGGCTACGTGTCTCCTATCTTGTTTGCATTCCTTATACGTCTTGAGAAAATCATATTTAAATTTTCACTTTCGGAAATCTGAAACCTCTCAGGAATAGAGTTACAATAACCATTGCAGCTTTAGTGTCCAACACGAACTCATAATCAACCAAGTATTGAGAATATTTTTTTCTCTTCGCACAGTTTATGAAATTTAAAAAGACAACAAAATAAAATTTTATGGAAAACAGTACTATAGGCAGTTAGTTATCTATTATTATGTGTGGAGTTATTAAAATCGTACTACTTTCTAATCATTATTTGTCTTTTTTGTGTTCAATACTTTTCGATGACTTTTTATTTCTATTGCATATTTTCTAATAATTATTTTTTTTAAAAATTTCCTTTCAAATTCAAATTTTGTTTGAAAACCACAATGTATTGAAATTATATCTTCTGTTTAAAACTTACATGTATATGGCTTTGATTCTCTTGGTAATTTATTTTAAAATATCAGAACTAAAGTATTTGAAATGCTTTTTCAAAAAAAAAAGGGGGGGGGGACTCTACAAAGTTGAATTTTTTCCCCAATTCTCTTCTTACTCAATTAAAATAACAAGAGTCAAATTTTTTTAGATGTTTTTATATGAGTAGAAGTTTAATGAATGTATTTTATTTTTTAAATTTTGTATCAGAATGATGAATATTAAATACATCAATGATATAAAATGTATATCATTGATTGCTTATTGATGACACATTTCGAAGATATTCGATGGTTATCAACTACAAACCTCGTAATTTTGAGCCAAGTTCAAAGGACGAAGACTGTGCCTGAGCTTGTACTTCACCTTTTTAACTTCCATACCACGCCAACGTGAGGATTTTCTTAACTCCATTTAACGTGCATCGGCCACAATACACGACACATCTCAAATGACATCAGAATTCAAGCCTAAAACTTATTTGAATAATTTTCTTAGTAAAAATATTTTTTTTATGTACCATGTTTTTATAATCATTTTCATCATCCACTTCTGAGCTGTAGTCCAAATTTTAAGTCTCTAGCTCATCGGGAAACAAGTTTAAAATCAATTACAAAATTCCACCCGGACAGACATACAAGAAAGCGAGTTAATAAAAACAGGATAACCGGGATCCCCTCTTTGACCCCAGAGCCACAAAATTGAATACGTAGACGCAACTTGACACGTGCTATCGGCAGGTGGTCTTTGTTCGTGTAAGTTCCGGAGTTACTGGGCTCCTGTCGAAATCAGTTCCCACCTTTTTGTTGGCCCGGGGTCGAGACTAGAACTTTTTTTTTTCACATTTCCATTCATTGTCATCCACTTCTGAGCTATGGTCCAAATTTCAAGTCTCTAGCTCATCGGGAAAATAGTTTAAAATCAGTTGCAAAATTCCACCCAGACAGACATACAAACCTCTTCGGGGGCCCGGGTTTGAGACCATAACTTCTTTTTTTACATTTTCATGCATTGTCAACCACTTCTGAGCTATGGTCTAAATTTCAAGTCTCTAGCTCATCGGGAAACTAGTTTAAAATCAATTACAAAATTCCACCCAGACAGACATACAAGAAAGCGAGTAAATAAAAACAGGGTAACCTGGGGGTCCCTCTTTGACTCCAGAGCCACGAAATTTTATACGTAGATGCAACTGGACGCGTGTTATCGACAGGTGGTCTTTGTTCGTGTAAATTCCGGTGTTACTAGGCCCTTTGTTGAAATCGAGGCCTGCCTCTTAGGGGTCCCGGGTTCTAGACTAGAACTTCTTTTTTCACATTTTCACGCATTGTCATCCACTCTTCTGAGCCATTGTTCAAATTTCTAGTCTCTAGCTCATCGGGAAATAATTTTAAAATCAATTACAAAATTCTACTCGGACATACAAGAAAGCGAGTTAATAAAAACATGGTAAAAATACTGTCCTCACAAACTTGCGATCAAGACCACTCGATTATCGCGGTCCTAAAATGTACTGGGTGATTCTCTACCAGACTTATAAACTTGTAGGGTATACACAGACGACCCAGAATCACGTCGGAATGCAGGGTCGCAACTGCTGCAGTTAAAAACTATGGTGCAAAAAGGCAGAAAGAGAAGGGGGAGAAAAAACTGAAATTATCAACCCATTAATGTAACAGGAAACATTTTATTGAAAAGATGTACTGCAATAGGTGCTCGAAATTACGACCAGAAGTCGCCTGGTAAGCCTGACAGTGACACTGCATGGAATTTTTTACGTTCTGGAAGATTCCTGGCATGTCGTGTATCCTCCCGTCAGCTACAGATATTCGAGCGATGAGGTCTTTAATTGAAGGAACGGTCGTCTCGTACACCAAAAAGAACCAGTCTCGTGTAACCTTCTGTTCACACTCGCGAAGGTCGTTTGATGCGAAACACGCCTGTTCGAGTAACATTCCTGGTTTGAATACGAGTTCATCGTATTACCTCGGGAAACGGATTGCATATGACGACTTCCAGCAAAATATTCCGTTCAGCGCCATCTACCGTAAGACTTCTTGAAGGAATCTTCCAGAACGTCAGGAATTCCTACCAGAAGACTTCTGGTCGTAATTTTGAGCACCTGTTGTAGTACAACTCTTCAATAAAATGTTTTCTGTCCCATCAATATGTTCTTTTTCCCTGCTTCTTTGCACTATAGCTCGCCACTACGGCATTTGCGATCCTGCATTCAGGGACGCTTTTCCGCTTAGGCACACTAGGCATGTGCCTAGGGCGCAAGAAATTAGAGGGTGAAAAAAGAGAAAATTACGTACCACCACCACCTATCGAGTCACGAGAGAAGCATTTCTGTCCTATAGAGAGTAAAGACTAAAATGAGATCTACTACGGAAAATGAAAAACTTAACAGTTTGATGTTGCTAAGCGCTAAAAATGATATTACAATGATGTTATTAATGATTTTGCAATGCTCAAAGCTTGAATAAAACCTTTGTTGTACTAGTACAATAACAGTAACCCAACAAAGAATAAGGATGTCTAAAAGTAAGAGATATAGTACAGCGTTGAAAAAGATGATAATTAACAAGTTGAAAACAGTTCATACAATAATGTATACTGAAATTACAAAAAAAACAACTGTAATTGCAAACGATTTCATTAATTTACTATAATACTAATTCACTAGAGAGTGAGTGGGTGGTCCGGGAAGTCGTAAGGTAAGAAACAAACAAAAGTGGCCAAGCCACGACACTATTCTTTCCATACGGTTGCTAGTCCAGGACACGGCGAGTTTATAGGTAGTGGATAAGGGAAAGACTCCCCAAACAGCAAAAACTAAGAAAGGGAAAAGAGTAAGGGAGTCAAGGGAAAATCCCTCCGAACCAAAACTGACAAGGTAAGAACTGTGGGAGAGGGGTCCTCTGGAAATAAGGTGTGGGGGCGTAACAATTTGAAGTGCCTAGGGCGCCGGGGAGGTTAAAAACGACCCTGCCTGCATTCCTACGTGATTCCGAATAATCTCTGTACCTCCTACACACCTTGCAAGTTTGTCGGTCTGGTAGCGTTTATAAATAACTCAAAAAATTATGAATATCTTTTAAACAAAATTTCGACCCTTCGTGTAGAGGTGTTGATGCATATTAAATCTGTCAAGGTTCGAAGTCATCACATAGGTATTGTGGGGAAGTTTAGGAGCGGGTTGTGTAGCTAGGTGCTGTTCATGCAACTTGACCGTGGTGGTTCAAAACTATGAGATCTATCTCCAACGGCCTTAGTGTTGCTTTTAAAAAGTACGTTAATAGTCGATAAAGTTAAACAATTTTTTGTACGTTTTTTAAAAATTTTATTATGAATAATATACAATCGGGTATTTTATCGTTTTTAGACCCGTGTCCATTTGAGAATATGGGAAAATCTTTAGAGACAGCCATGATTATATTACCGCTATGGAAATGTTAAGATTGAGGGGACACATTGCGATTAAATTTGTAATGTGTGTCTGTTCCTACTTCCTTCTAATCCCCCTTGTCTACTCTCGGACCCGGCTAGATGTGTGAGAAGAACTGAATAATCAGTTGACATGGTTCCCTCTAATTATTTTACTGTCACAAAATATCAAACAAGCACAATAATAATCCAATTAAGAATTTGATCAGTATTCAGAGCGCGACGGTGAGACCCGTTATCCTGGGGATAATATTACGGACCCTCAACTGATTCCACGATAACCTATACGAATTCAATTTCAACTCCCCCGTGCTCTAATAAGTTATTCCTTAACTTCTATTTAAATAATGCTCACGATACCTGTACTCTTGTGAAGTCGAAGTCCTACTGTTGAGGCCTTGAACGCTAATCTTTAACTGGATTCGATCACATCCGAGTGATCCTCTCTTGGAATTCTTTAATTGATGCTTTTATAAACTTAGATTTGCACTCAATAAACTCACGATCCTCCACTCACCGACTAACTCTTGAAACTCGCGAATACGGAATTTTTATAATAAACTTAATTTGCATAATCACATTTTCTTACCTTCGGTGAAAGTTGGTTGGTAAAAGTGATTCCCCAGAAGAGTCCCCAAGGCGTTAGTAATAGACGCGTATAGATCCGTCACAAATTGAAAAAAAAAATAAAATCTAATCTTTTTAGCTTAAATTATTCTTTATATACTTTTCTATAACCTCACAAAATTTGAAAGCTCTAAACATAAAAAACGCAGAATTATGATAGCTTTTACGTTCGTTTTTATTCACATCCCTATGGCAAAAATAATCAAAACTTTAAACTTGCTTACCTCAGAAAGATAAAATAACTAGCTTGTCTTCATTTAAAACGCTAAGGCTCTTTTTTTCTATTGTGCTTAATGCTTTACTTTTTTACCTATTACTAATAGTATATGGAACAAACGTTGGTATGCATTTTTGAATCAAAGCAATACTTATTTTTTTTAAATATTGAAAGTGATACATTTTTTAAGGAATTTTCAAAAATTCTTCATAAATAGAAGTATTGTACGAATGCCAATCATGTTATCGCAAAACTTATACCAACTTTTGCTATACATAGTTTGACGTAATTGTAAATAAAACTTCATGCGTGTACGTAAATTTTTGTAGGAGGAGTAGCCTTTTAAAACCACTTCACAAATGTTAAGTTTTTTCCTTAAAAAATTAAATAGCTAGCTTGTTATGAAATTTTGAGCACAAAATCTGTTTTACATAGTGTACACACATAGGAAATAAACAAAAAAATTTGATAATCCTTAAATTAAAAATTTTTGCGTAAATCGTACCACGTCCCCTCAAAGGGAAATAATTGACGTATGTGAGTTGTGTAGGTTGAGTGGAAAAATTTCTACATATTAATCACTCCTTTATTAATTGAAATTAATTGCATTTTTTATGTTAAAGTGAAGTACAATGAAAATCGCTTAGCACGAAACTGAGGGAACAAAAATATTTGTTCGTGTTAAAAAATTTCGTTCTACAGAACATTGCAAAAAAAAAAAAAAAAACATATATTTAACAAAACTAAGTTTATTAGGGTACATTTTATATATATTTACATAGATATGTATGTAAATGCATGTATTTAATATAAATCAATGAAACAAATACATTTACATGAACTTAATGAAATTTAATCCAAAATTTAGCAATACCAAAATCTTTACAGATTTCGGTTTACGTCTTCTTTTTTTGATTAGCGGTCTTCCGAAACTACGTCATCATTTTAAATGAAAAAAAATAGTTTGTTTTCCCCCTGAGCTTTTTGCCATTGAGCTCGTAAAAAAATTATTCTAAAACAGAAAAAAAAAATGCGAACAAACACACTGATTTTTACTCACACTGCGATTTACTCGCCACCAAATTCCAAAGTCAACTACAAAATTGGCTCGTGTCACTGACTATTCCGAGGATATTTAAAAGCCAAGTTAACCAATTTCTACGAAGCATGTGAAACCACCTCCCTTTCATTTCACTCTCTTATTAAATCTCAACTCCCAGAAGAAAAATCTTTTCCCTTTGAGAGAAATGCGTGGAAATACTTCGTAGTTTGTCGGGACCGTTGTGTTATTTTGTGCAAACCGATATTTCGTCGAAGGCGTTTTCACGTTCAACGTATTTTATGGGAGATGTCTTTTCCCTTTATTTAAGAAAACTTAAATTATGTTCTGAAATTTATTTTGCATTTTTTGAAATACAGAATATACTGCAAAAACATGCATGTGTTTATATTGACTATGAAAAGGAAGGACGCGGTGAAAATATTATCTCTTGGTTCTTTACATGTTTGTTTTAAGAAAAATATGGAATAATCTCCAAAATATGATTAAATGTTGACTTATAACAAATGACACAAAATAAAACATCATCTTTTTAATTTTCTGAATTAGAAATCGAAGTACTGATTATAATTTCAAGTTTTGCATATCTTCAGATTATATAAATAATAGATATCGCTCTTAAACCATTTTTTTTATCGTAGATCGAAAGACGAAGAAGTAACAATTAAAGAATCCATATTAAACTCCAGATTAACAATATTAACGTAAAGGCAGTATATTTTCATAAACAAAATATTTTACAAAATTCATGATTTTTAAGAAAATGTCTGATAAAATGAATAAATCGATTAATTAAAACCTTCTTCGAATTCCTTTAAAATTTTAATGCTCTTATTTTTTAATCGGATAGTTATTGAAGTGGAGAAGATCACAGAACAGTTTATCGATAAGTATTTAACTATTATATTTTAATTACAAATACTACTTAGGTATAGTTCTAAAGAGGAGCAAATTCCTTTTTCATTTTGATCGATTTTTCATTTTTAATCAAGATTTATTCCATTTTTTTCTTCTTTATTTTTATCCGTTTAGTAATTGCATATGAGGAACAATGCAAGGAAAATGTTCGAAACTTATTATTATGCCACTCGTGCTAGTAACAGGGTGTGGCTTTTCCATTAATTTGTACCTAAAAAGTAAAATGGGGTAAAAAAAAATGGAGATTTATTCCCAGTAGTTTCTCTTATTCCTACAGCAAATCAAACGTTTAATCGTGCACGTATGTGGGATTTTATCGTACTAGGGAGAGCTAGCATTTCTGATTATGACTGTGTGATTTTTGGAACACATTTCTGCTTTCTATGTTTCGAAAAGCCTGGAGAATATTACTTGGATACAATACATATGGAAAAAAATTAATTTATGGTACCATAATTAAATGGAGTAGAATTGTGCAATTATGCGGCAATATGAGTCTTGTTTTATATGTAAGTAATGAAATATATTTTTAAAAAATATTAAATGCTTTTTAATGTTAAAAATAAATTAAAAATTTAACCTAACAATGCTTTACTATTGATTATGTTTTCCGATAAAAATCATTAATAAACTACTTTACGTAACATGAGGTCCTTTCGAGAGGTCAGTGATAGGGGGAAAGAGGTGGGGTATCCTCTAACATCCCCTCCTCTTTCAAAATTGAGATGGAGTGGAGCCAAAATGTACTGTCACCTGCACGGTGCTCAAAGCTGCCGCTGACGACAGGCGTAATCTATCCCCCTTGCCACTTTCGTCGGCCCTATCTGACACTTACAAACGGATAATTAGTAAAAAAAATGCGATTTTGAGAAAATTCTGATTACATATTTCGAAGTGTCATGACATTATTAAGGATTTTATAAAAACGTTAGAGAAACAAAGATTTCAGTTATAATATTAATGAAATATAAGCTTTTCTCAATGATATATAGTCAGTGATTTGGAGGAGCTAATACTGGAGAAAAAAGCATTTGTAGAAGATCTGTCACTTAAAAAGAATACCGAAAACTAATAAGTTGTAAGATATGTTAAGAACGCAAAATAAAAAAGAAACTAATGCAGAACTAAGAATATAGGAAAAGGATGCAGAAGCAAGGATTGCTTGATATTGCCACTATTTCTATTCTCATGATAATTTCAAGGTAACTAACTGATTGTTTTCGGAATCGTGATTTGGCAAAAGCGTATAAAGGAGTTAATTTTGACATTTAGTGTTACTTGAATTAAAATATACATATAAAATTGTTTTAAGAATATTACTACTCGAAAAAGTTATATAAATGCAATTTTTTGGCAAAAAAATGAAAAAAGAATGACATATACATAAGAGTAAAAAAATTTTAATGAAAAACACTGGTAAAATTTCTATATATTGATAGTAAATCTGAAAATGATGTGGATTTTTCAAAAATCCTAGTTCAGACTTTATAGAACTATATATTGGTAAAATATTATTTTGAAGCATTTTTCATGAAAGGAGAATGTTTTGAAAATACATATGTCATTTTTTCTTCATTTTTTTGTAAAAAATGCATTTAAATAATTTTTTTTTGTAAAAATGTTCAAAAAACAATTTTATATGTATATTCTAATTTAAGTGATGCTAAATATCAAAAATATTATTCATTTATACGCTTTTTCGAAACCATGATAATTACCTTAACTGTTCCACAAATTAATCCCACACATCTTTATTGTGAAAACTTTTGAAAAAATGCTCTTGTTATAATTAATTTTACTTTCTTCTCTCTATATTATTGTGCCTTCTGAAGTAAACTTCGGTATGAATTTTAAAATTTCTTAAGTAAACTATAACCATAAAGATTATTTCAATACAGATTTTCATTATATAAAATTTATCCAGAATTATTAATGTAGAAAAAATATTTTCAAAATTTATTAATTTATTTGAAACAATGTTTTTAACTTTATGCTGGTAAATTGCGGCATGAATGCATTTATTTACATGAAGTATTTCTTAAAGTTTATAAATTTCAGCACAACTTCCGAAATCGGTTCTGTTCATTTGATAATTGTCGATTTATTGCCAAATATGGCAAGTCAGTCTGTTTCCTGAAAGTACAGCACTTAACCTCTTATTTAAGATTTACAGTTTTTTTTTTCAAAGCGTTTGAGCTTACTTAGTTAAAAAAAAATCACCAAATTTCATATTGAGGAAATTTTCAAGACTATAAACAATTTAATGTAAGTCAACTAAAGCTGAAAAATGGAATTAATTTTTAGCTACTTAGTTATTTTGTGTGATTTAAGTTTGTTCTGCGAATAGTAGAAAATTTGGACTTCTGTTTAACAGTATGATTATTTCATTTGTCATTTTATAAAATTCATAATTTGCAAATTTACACATCATGAATTGAAATACTTAACTTTTTAATACTTTCCAACATAAAAGATGATCATATGAGAAAATCGGATTCTATAGTTTCATATTTGCTTGTTGGATTACAATATTTTATTAATGGTAGATTTGATTTTTAGTCAAATTTAAATTAATTAAACTCACACGTCTAGCATGTAATAGTGTAAAATTGCATTCAATTATTAATTATGCACTGTGCCCTAACAATTTAAGGCTGTTTTCGCTAAAAAAGCCTTTAACGCTTTAGTTAGAACTAAACGCTGAGCACATTTTCGGACAGAAAAATGTCTCTATTTTCATGAAAATTTGTAATATTGTAACTCATACATATTTGTTCAAAATATAGCGTTTTTAAAATTTCAAAACATTCCATAAATAAGTAATTTTTCCTTTTAACATTTAAAGGAATAGCTCAATTAGCATTACGGTATAGGAGAAAAAATGAGAAACACGTTTTGTACCTGAAAAAATACATGAAAAATAAAAATGAAGCGTAAGATTAAATAAGTGATTCTCTACAGGTTAGAGAAGCCAGAATGCAATATCAATGTTGGAGTACTTTAATATTTACAAAAATGTTCTGAATTCGGGTCCTATTCCTTAACATTAACCGAAGACAGCCTTAATGTTGTATTACAGCTCAATGAGTGTATTAGAACTCTGGAGCCTTTAAAATTTTTAGTTATTATTTAATTTTTGAAGTGAAACTTCTTTGGGGACGGAGTGAATGGGAAATTTACCCAGTTTTGCGTAACAGGGAAAAATAGAACGGAAGTAGTGATTCCCCCCATCCCCCCGAAACGTCTCCATGGTGAGGAGATAGCGAGTGGGTGGAAAAAAGAGCGCGGACGGGAGGAGTTGGACGATTTCTAAGGGGGAATTGTGCATCAAAAGTATATCTTGCTGCTATGGACTAAAGGCGCTTAGGTATTGGTGACATTAAGTGGGTACCCTTGCTACTCTCTTAACGAACTCGCGTGGCCTATTTTCGTAGTTTTTATGTAATAAAAACGTGCCGTTTTCAACGAATAAACGCACCCAAAATATTACCATTATATGGCTCTTCCCATTACGGGAGTATCTGGGGCATTGTGTATATGTCACTAATGTCACGCCAGAATCGCTACGGATAGCGTCTTGTAAACAAACACAGTGACTCCTGTTAGTGATGCATTAAGTTTACATTATTAATTTTTATTTCCATTGAATCAAAATTAATTCTGGTCAGAATGCCTAGAACAAATGCAAAAAGAGGAAAAGAGTTTCGTGAAAGAAAAAAATCAAAACTAGCTGCAAGTCCAGGCGAAAGTCTATATATCACCAGGTAGTTCTGTCGCAGCTTTTATCATCTTTATCCATAAAGTTTTAGTGCTGTACACACGAGACTGCGGCAATCCTTGGATCCGATGATGATTAAAAGTCAATTATCTTAACTGGAGATTTTAATGTTAATTTTGCTTCAGAAGAAGCAAAGCCACTCATTGAATTCTTGAAACGGACACTGAATTTGACAATCAATACTGATTCTAGAGAAGGAAAAACAATATACGGTTTTTCACTTCTATCGCGTGGCTTTCCGCGTTCTTTTTTTTTTTTTTTATTATTATTTTTAAAGGCAATAGATATAAATAAAATGATTAACTCATATAAACTAAATAGTAAAAATCAAGCGTATAATCATTTTCTCTCTTTGATTTAAAGTACAATAAAATCAATACGAGGAAAATATGCTCTCTATTTCAGAAAACACATATTTTACTAATTGTTAACAACTTTTCTCATTATCATCCTAAGTCTTTTCGAGGAACTTCTTTCATCTTCAATAAACTACTCGATCCATTATTAGTTCTTCGAAAATAAGGTCGATTATTTTGAAGCATCAAACATTACTTGTTATCTAAACTATTTTTAACATTTACCTTGTTGAATTTTGTTTTGTTCTTCGTGTATTTCTCTCTCTTCTCCCCCCCCCCTCCTCTGTATTTGGAATTTAAAATACTCGCTACACAAGCTGATTTTTGAAAGAGACGAGATTAAACTCTGCTCGACCTGTTTACGCAGACAGGGCCGGCTAAACGCATCCTCGTTTTTTTTTATGAAGAAAGATGGAAGGCGAAACATTCTCGAGGGACGAAAACGCCGTCGTGGGCTATTAAGCACACCATCTCATGCTCTCAAACGGGGAACGTATCAGGGATGGTGCAAAAATTGTTCCATGGTTATACAGTTACTAGCCGTTACCCGCCCGCTTCGCTGGGCATTGCATAATAATGCATGTCTATATACTGAAAATATATAAATTATTGATCTCTAAGTCTCTTAGCATTAAGCGTTCAATTGTATTGAAAAACACTTTTATAATTTTCACCTCCTGATTTAAAATGTGGATAGAACTTCAATTTCTTAAATTGAAGTAGAATTATATTTTAAGCTCATGTAACCTCCTCCTCTAAACTGGATTTCCGCACAACCCATTTTTTTGTAGATCTCTACGCAACAAAATAAATATGCCTGCTAAATTTTAAGTCTAAGTCTGATAGTTCAAAATGAGAAATTTTTTATCGATATACTTCGTAACCCCCTGAGTCGATTTCCGTTAATCTCTTTTTAAGTGGATTTCAACTCAACAAAAGAAACATGCATACCAAATTTCATGATTGTAGGTCTAGTAGTTCGAAAACGGATTTTTTTTTTTAAATTTAAACTCTCCAAAATCTTCCCCTCCCCAAAGGAAAAATTTCAGTGAAATCCGTTCTTAGCGGATCTCTATTCAAAAAAAAACATGCTTACCAAATTTCAAGTATTTATGTCAAACGGTTCAAAAACAAGAATTTTTATTTATAACACCCGTTAAACCCTCGTAACCCCCCTGGGTGTCGATTTTTGCAAAAAAAAAAAACCTGTTCTTTGCGGAACTCTACTCCATGAAAGGAACATGCTTATCAAATTTCAAATCTCAAGGTATAATAGTTGAAAATCTGAAATATTCATCAATAACGTCCCTTAATTCCTTACAACGCTCTTTGATGGTCGATTTTCGCAAAACTTCTTTTGTGGTAGATCTCTACTCCATGAAAGGAACATGTCTACCAAATTTCAAGTCTGTAGGTCTGATAGTTCGGGAGATATTGTGATGAGTGAGTCGCTTTTCTCCCTTATATACCGATTACTATCTGAAAATCGAACTTAGCACAAATCTTATTGTGCTGTGCGATTGGTTTTATATTGACACTTACGCTATAATATGAGTAAGTATATTATCCTCATACATCTAAGCTCTTTAAAATATGTATAATAGGATGTGATCGTGGTTTTATGAAGAAAAAAATTGCTAGAAAACGGAACCTACCTATGCGGAAAAAAATATTCTATGGCCGGGGTGGGCATTACGTCGATCGCGATCGACCGGTGGATCACCAAGACGTTTTGTGGTGACCGCCTGAAAATTTTACCAGTTAGTAATTATATACGGATAATTCAAGTTTGGCTGACAGTACGCAGACATAAGCATTCTACTGACTATAACAACAAAAACAAAACTTTGATAAAAATGTTCTATTTTTTAATGTATTTTGAATTGTTTCATAATAAAAATATATCCTTTGATATAATTATATTTGGGGCTATTATTATTAAGTTTGTAACTTGCATTTTGCTTTAAACGCGATTTTAAAAGTGTTGTTTTTTATTTTAGTTCGGTAGGTAAGTATATATTCATTACTTATTATTAAGTTATAATAAAATAGACTTTTTCCTTAAATCACACCACACCTACGACATTGGGTAGTAGAGCACACAAGAATTTTTAAAAAGAAGGGGTCGAGGGTTGAAGGTCTACCATTCTCTTATCATACCCTAATAGGCAGTCAAACATTTTTTTATTTTGTCGATTGTCAGTAACAAAAAACAGCAAAAAATAAATTTCTGAATAAAATATAACATTAATATATAAAAAATTACTAATATCAAATAAATATATTTTGCGTACTATACACATGGAACTATAATGAATCGGAAAAAGAACGAAAGGTTATGAGGGAGGGTCCGGACCTGTTGACCCCTTCCCCATCCTTGTGTGCGCCACTGACACTGGGTGGACCGCAACTCCTTGAAAAAATTAGAAGGAGTCCGCGCCCTGGAAAAGTCTGCCCACCCCCGTTCTATGGTATGTAGATTGGGAGGGAAATAATTTTTTTTTCGAAATTTAATATTTCCACAAAGAGGTTGAATTTTCGAAAAAATGAAAGAAGTCTTGATTTCCGTTAGACCAGTGGTTCTTAAATTGGGGTCCACAATTTCTTTCTAAGGGGTCGGCGAAGGTCTCCCATTCAATGTTGAGATTTCCTTCTTTTACACACTCTCAAAGGACTCGTGGAAAAGTTGAAAGATGTGCCATCCTAAATAGATCACTAAATTGTCTCTATGAAGAAACTACCAGAACATATATTTCGATCAAGAATTTTAGTTCAATTTTTTTTATTGTCTACAACTACACACATAGCCATTGCCATAACGTAATTTTTTATTAGATGTTTACTGTTTTCTTAAAGTATCCGACTACCCTAAAATTGTAAATTTTTCCGAATATTGACAATTTTTTTAAATTTTATTTTATAAGCCATCGTATTAGGTTTATAAAAATACCAATTTTATTATTTTCCGTTCTCTAGAACAAAAACTACAAGTAAGTTTTAGTAAAAGCAGATGCCATTACTTTACGCAAGCTCTCTCTCTCTCTCTGCATACTTTAAAACGCGTTTTACTCGAAATATGTTTTTTTGAGAAGCTCAAACATGGACAGCGATTGCTGAAAAAGTTTTGAAAATAATTAACTGAAATTTTTTGCGCATGCTCGGTATAATAGTAGAAGTGTTAACCTTCAGATTTATCAATCACTTTTTTATTATAAAATTTACTGTCCCTTATATTAATATAATCAGTGTTTTTTTAAACAGTTTCATATAATAACTAAGTAAAGTGCTCTAATTTTTAAAAAAATTAAAATATCTCTTATCCTGAAGGTCATTTCAAAAATGAATAACATAGCAACACATCAGAATTGAAAAATTGAAGATTTGTTCATAAACTTTTGGTACAGGATTGGCCGCGTTTATATTATATTTTGTCAGTTTTTACCCATCTGTTCCCATTTTAGTAATAATATAATTTCTTTTACTCTTCTTAATTTTAGCATATTTTTCTTAAAATGTACTAAACAAATATATAAACAACAAAAAAAAACCACATATCTCCATTTTTAAAAAAAAAAAAAGTTGTCGCAAGTAGTTGGATACCTTAAAAGAAAGATAAATAAGTGTTAAAATAAATCTGTATAAGTCGCAAAGGCAGCCTTATATAGGATTATTGAAGAACTTTAAAATCACTCAGCTTTCTGTTAAGAGTCAGGATGGGCTCAAAATCTTGGGGATACACGGTATTAGGTTGACACTCAAAAGGGGTGGGGAGGGGGCGGAGCATTCGAAAGTATAAGAACCACTGCATTAGATGGTTTTAGACTCAAAATAATCTATTTACAATAAAAATAACCCCAAACGATAATTATCGATAAATGAGTAGCGAACAGTACAAATTTCGTAACCTGAGCTCTATTTCCGATCACTGTCCAATCAGTCCGATCCAAGCTTTTTTTCCCCGTCTTCCACTTTATCGTGCTCTGTAATTTCGACTGTAGGATTCGTAAAATTTAATACTAAAGGAGCTGCTATATGTACCTGATGTTTTCTTCTTGTAATTATTTAGTAAATGTCCTCTCAAAGCAATACATGTTAAAAAGGGCTAAAATGCCTGTTTTTCTTTTAAAAAATTATTTTGACTTTTTACCATAAAAAAAGCTCAATTACCAAACTTTATTCTCGTTGTGGTAGTATTTAACATGAAAATTAATTTTTTTATTTTATGTTTCCCTTCGTCTATATATTAGAGAACACCTTTTCCGCATGAGTAGGTTTTGAAATACTGAAAAAATATTTTTTTTTATCCCCCTAATATATTTGGGTCACCATTAAATTCTAACACCAGTAAAGACCAAATATCACTTTAAGGAACAAACTTAACTTTTATTAAAATTACTTAACTTTGAAAAAGCATTAAAAATTGGTTAAACTACAATAATAAAGCAGCTTGATAAACAAGATTAAAAGAACGTGCACATTGGAACGGGAACTGCCAAGCTGCTTTTTTTCTTTTGTTATTCTCTTTTGTGAAAGCATTTTTCATTTCGAACTATTAGTTCACTCTCAGCACTCTATATATCAGTGCTGATTTAAGCTCATTTCGTGCCCTGGGCGCAGAAGATCTACGGGCCAACTTTGCACTGGCGGAATGAAATTTATAATCAGAAAATCTGGTTAAATCCAGCTTATCCAGGCCTCTTAAGTCCCTTCCGGGCCCCTGGGTGCCCACCCTAAGTGCCCAATGGATAAACCAGCACTGACATAAATATTTATTTATATATCTTGTTCAAATTTTCAATCGTTAATAAAATACTTTCTATTCATCCATTCTAGTTCAAATACATTTTTTTACAACTTGTAGAGGATGACACATGATGTTAATGCAGTTTTTTTAAAAATATTAATTCATTAATTATATTAAAAAATGTATAAATAGTGACAACCAAAAATAATACTCCAACAGCATATATATAAAGAAAAATCGTTCACTGTGTCCCTGTAACGCAATGGATAGCGCATTGGATTTCTAATACAAAGCCGTGGGTTCGAATCCCCCTTGGGATGGCCTAATTTCTGAGATTGTGATTTCTTTTTCACAAAACTACTTTATTAGAATTATTAAATTTAATTAATGAATAAATAGTAAAAAAAAAAAAAAAATAGTCCAACACCAACGTATTCTCCGAAAAATAGGGAATGTCAAACAGTATGTCAATTGGCAAAAGCTATAAGACTGTATTATTATGTGATGACCGTTGTTCATGTCCAGGCCTAGGCCTAATGCCATAAACAATCATTCAACTCATAGAGTCGAAATGCGGCCATCGGTCGAGCCGGTTTGTATCTTAAGTTTTTTAGTTTGTGAGTTGTGTACATTTATTTGTTTCAAATGAACATTTGAACGGGCATTTGACAATGCATGCTATGTACTGTGTCTACTTTTAAAGATCTTAGGTAAGGCCTACTTCCGAAGAGGTCGAAGGCCTCAAAAAAGGCTTCTCTGAGACCAGGGCCTCAAAGATTCTTAAGACATCCCTGTAGAGTGCTTGATGCACAGTAATTCTGTCTTCGTTCAAAGGTCTCACTTTGATGAGGTGTGAAAGTTAGGAGAGTAGAGTGCCAGCTCAGGTGTAATCCTCGTCGCTTGACCATAGCTTAGAATTACGAGGTTTGTCGTCAATAGCCCTCGAGCAGATTTATAGTGAGACTTTTACAAACACTCACTCACCTAGAGTAAATCAACGGTTTTCATTTCCTGAAGAAAGATAAGAGATCACAATTTAATAACTCTAGAAATAAAATCATTATCACGCTTTTATAAGTTTCACTTGCATGTAACGGAATCTTGGAACTCGATTTTTACCCACTTTAAAAGGTCAGATTAATTCGAAATTTTGCACACTTGTCAAGGACCGATGACAGTACAATAATTTCATAATTTTGTTCCATTGTCCTAATCAGGGTCGTCATGAATAACGATTAACATATTTGGCGAAAATACCGTATACCACTTCCAGATTTGGCAACTTATTGCATATACCATTTTCAGATTTGGCAACTAATTCTATACCCTTTTCCAGATTTGGCGACTAATTCCAGATTTAGCGACTAAAAGATTAAGGTTGTAACCCTAAAATTGAATACAGCTGCTCGTTAGCTCAGATCCAGCAGTTGTATTGGCAACATATGTGGAATGTAGCTTCATCACTTAAGAAGTCATGAGGCGTCAAATTATCATTTTCGCCATCCTCTAAGGCAGGAGTAGTACTCAACCTAACCTTTTTTTCTGCCGGACCGCAATATATTTTAGCTATTTTATGCGGGCCGCATACATATGATGGGTATTTCACGCGGGCCGCAACATAAGGATTAGGGGGGGGGATGTTTTAAGACCTAGATAACATAGAAAATTTAAAATATGGAAATTGATCAAAGTGTTATAACTTCTATTTTCCTTTTTTTTAAAATTATTATTTTTTATTTTTGTCTCTGAATTTTTCTAAATTGGAAACATTTAAGAATCCCTCTTTCACAATTTCTGCATCAGTAAATGGTTTCATATGATTACCAATGATATAACAAATTTTACAGGTTACCTTTGTTATCGCTGTGACATTACATTACCACTGACAAAACACATTTTGCTGTTGTTAAGATTATTCAAGAAAGCCTATTTATCACATTTTGAAAGAGATCTTCGAGGAAAAGTGTCATTGAACGATTCCTGTTTATTGGTATTTTTTAATACACTTTCGTGACAAATCAAACAATTACTAAGCCATGCTTTTTTCCAATACAAATTAGTCAACTTCCCAATCGTCTTGAAACAATCTACTTTCTTCGAATATTTTTCGCTTGCAAGGTATGAAAGATAGTTAAAAATTAGTTTCACTCATAAAATGATCGCTACTCCACTCTTGTCAGAAATCACTAATCAGAAGAAAAAAAATATATCAATTCGCACCCATACGACATCGAGAGCAAAAAGCAAAATTGATACATTTGATTTTTTAACAAAGAATTTCCCACCAAATTTTCATAAATTGATAAATGATTTTCTCAGAGTAATAAACCATGGCCGGGCCACTTAAAAAAGCCCGGTGGGCCGCAGGTTGAGTATCGCTGCCTAAGAGATCGTGACACCCAGTTTCTCTGGCTGCATTTTCCTCTGCTCCATGCTAATGCCCAACCTGGATGTGATATGAACGCTTTTTCAATTTGTAGCACAGAGTTTCCCACAGTGCTTTTCTTCTGGAAGATGTGGCAGATCTACAAGCTACACTGTGTCTGATATTACGGGTAGCCTTCCCGGACATTGTTCATCGATAACATTACCCATCTGCTTTAGTTTATTAATATGGTATTTGAAACTAATTTAGAGAGAGAGTGGGCTTTCAAAACAAATAAGTGAAATCTTTCTGCACCCCTTTCCATGCATCAATCCACGCAGTCGAGTACGTACACGCAACGGTTGTTTGTTCTTCTGTTGTTGGCATTGTTTCACGTTACCTGCAGAAACATATTTTCGTTAGGGATTTCACTGAGATGTATAGTTCAATAAAGTGTGATTATAACAAGAATGTATAATAACTTTATAAACCCTTTGCATATAATTCCCAGATACATAAATCTGAGAAAGGAGAGCATTTATGTAAACCAGTGCTTCTCAAAGTTACAATATTTGTCGCCCATCTGGTATAGTGGTTAGCGACGCTGACTGCTGTGCTGTAGGGCCTGGGTTCGAATCCCGGAGAAGGCATGGATGTTTGTAAATGTATAGTGCCTTCGCGGCATGGAGGTACTCTAAATAGCCGTCGAGCCGCAAGTCCTTTCGTGAGGTTGGTGGAAGGGAAAGAGAGGTGGGAAGCCCCTGATCACTCCCAGGGTGTTCTCCCTCAAAATTGGGGTGGAATCGAGCCAAATCGTACTGTCACCTGCATGGTGCTCAAAGCTACGGTTAACGACAGGCGTACAATCTAGCCCGATGCCATGATGAATTTCGTGGGCCTCGATCTGACTACGTCAGACAGGTGGCATTAGTAACAACAACAATATTTGCGACCCAACATTTAATCATCATTTTCATCGCGCCCCCATACAATAACAATGAATGTATTCAATTCAATAATACTATACATTGACGCTAAAGCTACAATACGACTTTAACCTCTTAAGAGCCACCCGCTTATATAAACGTCTATCTCAGACGAAGTGCTAATTGCCCTGGACGTATATATACGTTTTTTAAAAGTACGATCTTTTCTTTGCAATGCTATCCATAAAATTATTCCGAAGACTCTGGAATGCAATAAAAGGACCTGGACAATGCTTGAGAAGGATTTACTTATTTCAGATTATTTGCTTATTTATTCCCTTCCATCCTCTCCCCCTCCAATACATCACATACGCTCGCCTACGTAGAAAACGGTTGGTGTTGAGGAGCGAATTACGTAACTTTTAGTCGGCCGTTAAGGAATTAATTATAAACCGTACTAATTATCAAGATAAGTGTTATTTCTTGTATTTAATTTTTTATATAGCAATATCCCAATGGATCACTGGTAGTTATTAAACTTGTTTAACTTAGTATTATTATATTAAATATAAAAAACATTGAGTAGTACTGCTACATTTATAAATGTATTATATCAGTGTAAATGTGTATTTTATTTTTTTATTATGTCATAATGTATTTTTTTTGTTTACTTTAAGTAATATAAATTAATAATAAATAATAATTAATTTCATAACATAAGTTAATAATTTTTTTATCATCTTTTGTTTTCGGCTTTTCAATATACTCGCGACCCCTCGTAGAATTATCACGCTCCCTTATTTGGCTTCAAAATTCTTGCTATTTAAGTATTGATTGAAAACTAATAGCACTATACACAAAAAAATTGATCATACCCTAAAAAAATAGCAAAAAAAATTTAAGTTTAAATTTTATCAGCATGATGAAAATAAGCCTCCAGTTTTATTTTTGTGATCAAATGTGATACATTTATAAGAGATTTTAATTTCTCTTCAGTATGACTTATTTTTGTTAAGTAATGTTAATAAGAATAAATAATCCAATTTTTCAATACTTAAATTAAGATGTCTATTTGATGACATTTGACTTTCATTCAGGCAAGGAAAAAATAGTAAAGAAAGTTGAAGGAAAAAAATCACTTTTTTAACTACAAATAAGCTGAAAACGATCTGAATTCATTCAAAGTATGATACCTTAACATTTTAAAACAACATTTTTAACATACCTATATATTCTCTCAGGGGCCAACTTTTAAGAAAATAAGAAACATAAAATATATTTTAATACATATTCCTTTAATATTAATTACGTTTTTATATCATTTATTGGTATTTCTGTCCGGAAAAGAATTATTGAAATTGAACATTTAAACAATAAAAGCAATAATCAGTGATAACTTTTCTGATAGTTACAGTTTCTCCAAGTTCAATTTCCCCACACTTTCGAAAATTACTATCCAAAATTTTAGCAGGTAAACTTATTCGTAAAAACATATAGCAAGTAAACTTAATACAGCTTTTTATGTGAAACAACAAAAACAGTAAAACAGGGAAAATGAATCCCTTGATGTAATTTGAAACTATATTCATTAGAAAAGCAATTAAGATATAAATTTTGTTTTTCATTCAAATTTTTTTAAAAACTAATCAAACACAGACTCTTTAATCTCACGAAACAATTTTCTCGATAGTAATTCTATGGCTAATGCTAAAAAACGGTGTTGAATTTCACGTGAGTAATAGATGTAGACACGCACAAAATTTCATTTCTCGTTTTGAGCAAACCAATGTTTTAAATTATTTTTTTAAATCATAAATACCGCAAGAGAAATGCAATAGTTCATATCTACCGATGTAATTAAAAAATAAATTCTGGTTTACTGCTTTCCAATTAAATTTCTAATAGTTAAATTATGTTGTTTTAAAAGCGAAAAAGATGAAAAAGTACAAAAGATTGAAAAATAATAAAAGAAAATTACACTGGTCAACATGATTTTTGTGTCATGAGTAGCATAGTTATACTTAATGCAGTTTTTT
The DNA here is from genome assembly GCA_019973975.1 of Trichonephila clavata. Lineage (NCBI taxonomy): Eukaryota > Metazoa > Arthropoda > Arachnida > Araneae > Nephilidae > Trichonephila > Trichonephila clavata. Next base: position 1,574 of record BMAO01005206.1, on the reverse strand, counting down.
TATCGTGTTTTCAAATATGTATTCGGAATTTCTCCATCACCCACAGTTTTTTTTAAAATTTTAATTTCAATTAATGTATTTAAATATTTTTTTAATAAATGACCATTTGTCCATTGTAAAATAAAAACTCCTAGAGCATTGTAAATGTGATGGAACCGCATGAGCTAACTCAAATGGTATCATTGCTACTGTTGTGCAAGTTCAGACATGTACAGACATTTTGGCACCAGACACAACAGACAGGCACAAATATGGTCTAGACAATCATGCATTCATTAGAACGATGTCAGTTGTGAGATAGTAGTGAACCAGTTAACACGTAATTGTGAGTTCTTTGTGTCTGTATATTGTTGTATGTTAAATATTTACAAATTTATTTCTTTTAATTTGTTAGTTACAAAATACATAGAGCTTGTTTAAATCATCATAACAACTTATGTTATATATGTGGTGAAGTCACGCTCAAGTCCCAAAGGCGAAACCTTACTCCATTAGTAAAAAAGTGTTATGAACTTTATTTTGGGTGTAAAATGGGGGACCAAACAAGGACCTGGGCCCCGCATATCTGTTGTTTATCGTATAGTAGGCTTCTCACTGCATGGAAGAATGGTACGCGCCACAGGCCATTTGCTATCCCTATGATTTGGAGGAAACCCAAAGATCACTCCTCTGACTGTTTTTTCTGCTTAACAAACATTAAAGGAATTACGTCAAAATCAAAACATACAGTGGTGTACCCAGACTTGCAATCTGCAATGAGACCAGTTCCACACAGTGAAGAATTGTCCATACCAAAGCCTCCAGAACATGTGACATTAGATGAATAGAGCTTAGATTCCGATAGAAGTAAGGAAGAAGAAGAAACAGTTTGTGGTGATACAACTTTATAACCAAGCTGTTCATCTGAGCCTCATTTATTGACTCAAGAAGATCTTAACGATCTCATAATAGATTTAAAGTCATCCAAAAAACAGTCTGAAATGCTTGGTTCCGGGCTAAAAGGATGGAATCTTCTTCAAAAGAATACAAAGATATGTACTTATCGTAGTCGTCATTCTCACTGTAAAGACTATTTTTCTGAAGAAAATTGCTTAGTGTTTTGTAATGACATTTCTTCTCTTATGGAGACATTTAATATTGAACATAACCCTATAGAACGGCGCTTATTCATTGATTCCTCCAAAGCAAGTTTATCAGAAAAGAATAGCCTAAACGCGAATCATTCCTTGCTGGGCAAAAAAATGTGAAACATGGCGCATTGTGTAATCCTAAAAATGTGTATCTACCTCCGTTACATATGAAACTAGGATTAAAGAAGAACTTCGTGAAAGCCGGGCAATACTCCTGGTTTCATGTACTTAAAACAGAAATATCCTAAAATTTAGTGAAGCATAAATTAAAGAAGGGATATTTGTGAGTTCACAAATACGATCACTAATGCATAATGAGAAGTTTCAGGAACTATTAAATCACTGGAGAAAGCAGCTTGGCAAGCATTCAAAAATGTATCTCACAGATTTTTGGAAAATCTAAAGGCGCAAAATTACCGTGATTTCGTTCATGATCTTATAACA
>BMAO01005205.1:0-17322 GCA_019973975.1 Trichonephila clavata | reverse complement strand
TTCGTATTCGATTGAAGTATGCAAAAATTAAGAATCTATTTTATCAATTCTTTCATATAAAATATATTTAACATCACACGTAATAATGAATTCAAGAAAGAATTATAAAAATAGTAATATGTGAATTTTGCGACAGTTGTGAGGCTGTATGTTTAACTAGAGCACAGTTTTTTAATAATTGGGCTTTCGTCTTGGCATATTCTTGAGTCAAACGATTGGCAAAAATTATTTGAAGAGGAAGTCAATACAGTAACTTTCAACGAAACTCAATCGTAGAGCTTTCGTTATGACAGTAAACAGAGTAAACGAAATATGGAACGGTTATCGTATTAATTTTTAAAGAAAACAAGGAAAAAATCTTTTGATTGATGAAACGTCTTGTTTATTGTTTTATTAAAACTTAAATCCATTTCTTATCATAAAGTTTTGATACCGAAAGTCGTATCATTCTCTCTCTCTCTCTCTCTGTGTGTGTGTGTGTGTGTGTGTGTGTGTGTGTGTGTGTGTGTGTGTGTGTGTGTGTGTTGTGTGTGTGGTGTGTGTGTTGTGTGTGTGTGTGTGTGTGTGTGTGTGTGTGTGTGTGTGTGGTAAGTATTAGTGGTTAAAACCATTCTTTGCAAATTTTTGTGTAGATTTTTTAAATTTAAATTTTATTTTCTTTACTTTTTGTAATATATTTATCATTTTACAGATTTTTCGAATTATAAGAGAATCCAGGCTAGTAATACCACCACATTAGTACTATCGACTACTTTTTTTGGTTACAACTATCTAAAGTTAAAATTATTTGCTGATGTAATTTTACTACAGAATCATAATCGTAGTATAATGAGAGAAAAAAAAAACAAATTTGATCGTTTTGCAAGGGAATTATATAATTTCGCGTTCTAAAAAAATTTTCATTCATTTTTTTAATTTGATTCTTAAAAACCGTAAATGCATATGTATTCTCTCTCTGGCTAAAACAGATCTTTTGAAAGAACTCTTTTTGTGTGACAACATTTGAATAACTTTTAGTATCACGTAAATGTTTGTAGGGCAAAAACTAGAAGCTTCTACTCTTTTTTTCTTCTTATCAATAATAGATATATCTGATTTTTAAAAATAATTTTTTTAAAAATTGTCTTATTATAATTCTAATTATAATTTTAATATAATAAAGCCTGGTCTGTGTAGCAACGTTAACATATTATCTCTTAATGATACTAATTGCATTGAGTAATCGAAATACCTTGCGCTGAAGCTTATATAATACTTTAGAAACAATGAAATTATTTTTCAAGAACAAGAAAGTTGTCGATTAAAATATCGCTATTAATTTTCTTAAATTTATATAATTGTTTGAAATTGAGCCTATTTCAGTTCGCTTTTAGCTTTTGTTTAAGGTATCCGACTACTTGCGACAAATTTTTTTTAAAAAAAAATGGAGACATGGCGATTTTTTTTGTTGTTGTTTTTAGATTTGTTTAGTACATTTTAAGAAACATATGCTAAAATTAAGAATAGAAAAATTAATTATCATTACTGAAATGGGAAAAAATGGGTAAAAATTGACAAAAAATAACATAAACGCGGCCCCATTCTGTACAAAAGTTCATGAACAGATTTTCAATTTTTCAATTCTGATGTGTTGCTATGTTATTCATTTTTAAAATGACCTTCAGGATAAGAGATAGTTTACTTTTTAAAAAAACTAGAGCACTTTATATTTGTTAATATATGAAATTGCTTAAAAAACAGTGATTTTATTCACATAAAGGGCTGTAAATTTTGTAATAAAGCAGTGAATGACAAATTTGAAGGTTTTAAACGCTTCTACTATTATACAGAAATTCTACTATTATACAGAAAATTGCACAAAAAATTTCAGTTAATTATTTTCGAAACTTTTTTTAACAATCTTTGGCCCCGTTAAGTATTTTCAAAAGGAAAAAAAAACACACACACACATTTTGAGTAAAACGCGTTTTAAAGTATGGCATATCTTGCTTAAAGTAATGGCATCTGTTTTTACTAAAACACTTGTAATTTTTGTTCTCGTGAACGGAAAATAATAAGCTTGGTATTTTTTAAAGCTTATAAGATGGCCTATAAAATAGAATCATAAAAAATTGCCTGTTTTTTGGCAAAATTCACAATTTTAGGGTAGTCGGATACCATAATTGATGCACAGAACTAATAAAACTCTATGCCCTAGTTTGTCTTCTGGTACACATGTGCCTTAGTAACCAGTGTTAAATGAGAGCAACCTTTTTATGTTATGACCTAATGCCGTCAATTTGTTTTAAGTACATTGTTTTTTAGAAGACTAGTTTCAGAACATTTGTATCAGTTAATCTGTAAGGTCTAACAACCTTCAAGTCTAATAGTTCTAAAAGTTTATTGTACTTTTGACTATTAAAGCTTACGTTTTATATTCTTTTATTAAGTTAAAATATAATTATACCCATTATTTGTATATATGTATATATATATATATATTGGTATTTGTGTTATTTCATGATGATATACATTTTAATTATATACTCGATAACAAACTTTGTTAGTTTAAAAATTACCCAAAAGACCAAATTATTTTTAAGGGATATGCTTTAATATCCAGTGTGATTAATAATTATAATTATCAAATGAAGTATTAAGCCCATCGAAACCCATATTTCTAATTTAAACACTGTAAAGCATTTTACTCTTGAGGAATTTTGCTTTATGAAATAATATTACGGTGAAATGAAATAAATTCCTAGATAACACTTCAGACGGAGATAATTTTGATTACGTATAATAAAACTAAACGAGTCATATCTTAGTTTTCATTTAATGTACAGCATATTCTTTCTTTCAAATGTAAAAAAAGACTATACAATTATGGATCTTTTCAAGAATAAAACTGAAGGATCATTTAAAATGGCACATAGCATGCTAAAATATTTATCTGAATTCTTTCATCAACATAGCATTTATAAAAGCACCATGCAGACATATGAAGAAAGAAAATATTTTCTTTAAATTTTAGAAAACTTCTTTTGCTTTCAGCATTCATAAAGTGTATTTAATTTATTCTAACTTATTATTTTTTTTGTTTTTATTCATCTTAGTGGATCGATATATCATGTGCGTGTGTGTGCGAAAGAAGACACTAACGAATACTTATGGAATATGTTTTTTTTTATGACTATTTTATGCCAAAAACATTTCTGTTTCAATTTTTGCATTTCATTTACTATGAAATCATAAACATTTAGTTACTTCGTGTTGATTAGTTTCGTTTCAGAAATCAATTAATTAGAAAAAGGTCATTAGTTTTGATCTGTTATATTTTATTTTAAAATAAATAACTCTCGCAATTGTAATTTTTAAAAATTTTGATTCAGAAGATTAATTCTTAAAAATCCCATAGCCCTAATTTTTTTCATAATAATTTGCTATCTAAGATGAAAAGGGTTCAAAACGCTGAAATAACTAATGCTTTCGTGATATCATTAAAGTAATCTTTAAAATGTTTATGTCATTTATAAAAATTATTAAAAAATATTTATAACTTTTTTAAAAAAATAAAACCTGCTATTTTTCATATTTATTTTTTCCATTGTAATTGAAAATTAATATTTTTGTGAAATTTTTAGTAGTATTTAAGCATAAAACAGACGAGTGTATCAAATTAGATTTTAATGTAATCATTAATGCAGAGAAAAAATTCGCTCTTTATATATTCTAATTTTCTTATTAAAAAATATACTAAATATCATTTCGCTAAAAATTTTGCATTTAAACTGTAAAAATGAATTCAAATACTTATGTATTTTATGCAAATGCAATATTCCAACATTTGGCTTTCATACAAAATGTTAACTCTGATGAATATTTTAAACAAAGAAAAAAATGTTTTTTTTTAAAAACTCAATGCAGTTAAAATAAAATGAGACAGAAAAGTATTAAATATTTAACGTAAAAAAGTACAATATATGACTGCAAATTTTCACTTTAAGTACTTTTTGTTGTTGATTAAATGCAGTTCTTTGTATAATGTTTTGATTTTGATACTACATATCATTTTATGTAATGTTTTCCCATCATTATATTTCCCTATATCGCTTATGCTAATATAGAGAGAACCCGCGATTTTGCAAAGTAAGAAACAAGAACCATTTAAAGCATAAGAGAATGGACAGAAGTTGAAGAACCTCAATTTTTTGTATATTAAATTAAATAACTTAAAAGTATAAAAAGTTTTTTTCGTGAAAATTTTTGTAAGAAGACTTTTGAAAATAAACTTTTTCATATAATTATAAATTATCTTGTCCCGTGTCCCTTAAAAAAAGCTAAATTGTATTTTTTAAAACATACATCGGTCTTGAAAAATGAAATTATCGTCGAAACTAGAAATTAATAAGTAATTAAAAATCAATCATTTTACATGTAATTCATATTCAAATAACTGAAGAAGAAGCAAATGTTTAGCACCAATGTTCGATAAAAATACATTTATTAAAACAAGTATGCAGAAATTTAACTAGGCCTCAGTTTTTTATCCTTTTGATCCTTGACTCAAAAGTGTCATTTTCGATAAAAACTAGATTATACCTCTCCTGAAATTATTTTAAATCTTTAAAAAAATATGTCTTAAAATGTTTACATATGCATAAATATTATATATATTTTTAATTTGTGTAATTTAATAACTAGACAAGCTTTACATAGCGTTTACTTTTTCAATACATTTTTATTACATTTTGATTCGAATGTTTCTCCATATTTACATCTAAACATTTCCATCATATCTTAAATTACAGAACATAAATACATAAAAAATTACAGACTAAAACATATACATAATTTGCATTAGCGAAAAGCAATGTTTAAAAAATTATAAACTCATTAAATAACTGATTATTAATTCTAACAAGGAAATGGAGGTAACAGAAAACACAACTATTAAATAATTTCACAACCTAATCGCATGGTTAAGCTGACGAGTCGGTTGAAAGAACATCTATCATAATGGAAAAAATAAATATATTGCTGCAATGTTGGAATTTAGGATATATTTTAATTCAAAAGTAAAGCATTCTCTTTAATTAAAGAAATAGTTTTGAGAAATAATACGTTCTAAGACTTGGCATTTTTTGTACTGAAATTAAGTATTTTGGATCTGAAACTACTGAATGTAATAAATAAAAAAATAATTTTACCGAGTATTAATCTTATTTATTTTTTTCCACAAAAACTACTGAATGTTAAATTTTTAATTTTTTTTAATAAACAGTCTAACTGGCGAGTAAAAATGCAGCTGTCATATTTTATTCTAAAATATTTCTTATCTTGAATATATATAGCGCTCTGGATCACCGGTTCTTTAAACTTTCAATTAATTTAACTGACATCGATCATCCCTCCAAGATTTTGAACACCCCTCCCTAAAATAATATTCTTGATTTAAATGCATGTTCTAATGGAGTTTTTTTACTGGGGGAAATTTAGTGATCTACTCTGGGAAGACATATTTTTAAATTTTTCTACGAGGCCTTTCAGAATTTGTAAAAGAAGGAAAGCTTAACATTAAATGAGACCTTCGTGGACCCCCTAGAAATGCACTGGAGTCCCCCGGGGGTGTACGGATCACAGTGAAAGATTTTGATTCTAAAAAATTAACAACTGATAATTTAAAATCTATAAACATAGCTTATATAGACTTCATGGGTTTAAATTCAGTTTTATGGATATCCAATTTTCACTCTGTTTCAGTAACTGAACAAAATATTAAGGAATATAAAGAATAGATTCTCTGAATCTCTAGTATTAATAAAAATTCTATATACCAAAAAACATTCGAAAATGTTTAGATCATTTCTAGAAGCAAAAGACAATAAAGCAGTTATTGCCAGACTCAGTGATCTAAGTAGTTTGAATCTAGAAACAGAATTGTTAATTTTAAAAAAATTGCAGAAATAATGACAATCTAGTGTTAAGCCCTTAAATGCCACCGACTTGTGTATACGTCTCGTTCAACCGGTGTGTTAAATGTCTCGGACGTATATATACATCTTTTCGAAATACTAATTTTTTGTGGTGTTATCATCAGTTCAATTATTCCGAAGGCTTTGGAATGTAATAAAGTGACCTTGACTGTGTTTATGAGATATTTACCTATTTCTGCGAAAAAATTGGTTTATTTATTCATTTATCTTTCCCTCCAATACATCTCATATACGTACTTATATGAAACACAGAGCGACTATGGAGCGAATCGCATTACTTTATTCCGCGGCTAAAGGGTTAAATAACACTAAATTATATTAATAACATAAAGAATATTCTTGTTTATACGTCTCGTTCAACTGGGGTGTTAATTGTCCCGGACGTATATATACGTCTTTTCGGAATACTATCATTTTCTTTGTGGTGTTATCATCAGTTCAATTATTCCAAAGGCTTTGGAATGTAACAAAATGACCTTGACTGTATTTATGAATGATTTACCTACACCAGCGAAAAAATTGGTTTATTTGTACATTTTCTTTCCCTCCAATACATCTCATGAAAAACACTATATGAAAAATAATCTCATGAATAATATGAATAATGATCTATGAATAATATGAATAATCATGAATCTATGAATAATATAATCTCATGAACTCTATATGAAAAACAGCGCGACTATGGAGCGAATCGCATTACTTTATTCGGCAGTTAAAGGGTAAGTAACATTAAGAATATTCTTGTGTATACGTCTCATTCAACTGGGGTGTTAAATGTCCTGGACGTATATATACGTCTTTTCGAAATACTATCATTTTCTTTGTGGTGTTATATCATCAGTTTAATTATTTTGAAGGCTTTGGAATGTGATAAAATGACCTTGACTGTGTTTACGAATAATTTACCTATTTCAGAGGAAAAATTGGTTTTATTTTTTTCTTTCCCTCCAATACATCTCATATGCGCATCTATATGAAAAGCAGCTGCAATGGGGAGCGAATCGCGTTATTTTTAATCGGCAGCTAAGGGGTTAAGTAACACTAAATTATATTAATAACATTAAGAATATTCTTATAATTCTTTTACACTAATAGCAGTATAATAATAATTAATGTGTATTAATTATTATACTGTTATTAATAAGCATTATCTTTATGATCTGCAGCGTTTTCCTCTATGAATTAATAAGAGAAGATTCAAAATGAAGTGAATCACACACATGCGCGCATATGCAAAGAAATGTATCTCTCCATCCTCCTCTTGTCTCCTAAAACGTGAATAATGGTATTCAATCTCTTTATCGCATCCTTAGATATATGTAAAGAAAGACAACTTTATCATTCTGAATTGAAACAAATAAATATCCGTTGAAAATGTATGTGAGTACAGGAATTCTCCATCCATCACTTAAATACTGCAATGGAAAAAAAAACATATAACTTCAAAAAAATAATTTTTAAGAAACTAGACTGAAAAAATAATTTTTCAATCATTTCATGACTTCCTAAAACGTGTGTATAAAGAGAGCTACTCAATTCTCTTCTCCAAACAGAGAAAAATGAATCCTTGCTTCAGCGCAGACATAAGTGAATAACGAAAATCCTCCTGATCGAATACTTTTCGCCCCATCGACGAAGCATCGCAGTGAAAAAAAGCCAATTCCAAGTTAAGGGGTGGTGGTGAAACTGCGGTCGCTTATCTCTTAGCGAAGAACATGTTTAGCCATAGTAGCCAGACGACGGGCAGTTGGACCAAAGCCAAAGGATCGATCTACTAGTCCATCTCAACCATTAAGCCAACCCTCCCCGAGGAGGTTTTTCCGGGGACCACACACTTTCCCATCATGTGTTTTTGCGGGTGGGGCGACAACATCCCGGGACTCGAACTCATAAAAGATCAAAGGAGCATACACTTGAAGAGAGCATTAAATGTTACGGGCTGTTCGATGTTGATTTTTTTTCTCTGTCTTGTAATCTATAGACTTTGTTTATTTTTTGTATAGTCATGTCTTAGATATAGATTTGTAGTCTTAATATGTGTGAGAATAGGAAAGCATGAATGCTCTACATGCTTTTTGTTAACATTGCTAAGACTTTGAGTCCAGTTAAAGATTCACATGTTTTTCAAGCTATATAAAGTATTCAGAGGGTTTGTGCATTTTTGTAATATTAAATTTTGATTTTAATGTATGTTTACATTGATCTGAAAGGCAGTTTTACTATAGCAGAAAACGGGTAAATTTTAATTTTTTTCATAAACATTAGAATATGAGTAGCAAAAATTGCTTTTTTAAGGATATATGTATTATGTATTTTCCGATCTTTCCTTATTTATAAAGTTAAATTCTACTTTCAATATTAAATTTTTGTGAAGTTTATCAAATTTGACATATATTAGCAATCTTATATAATCGATATCACAAGAATATATGAGACAATAGAAAATATTTTTATATTACAAGAAAATGAAATTGAAATTTTTTTTAAATCTCATAATCCATAAAAGCACCTATTTCCCGTACTTACATGCTGTACAAACTAAAGGGCATTGAATTTCTAAAGAACCTCTAGATGGAACAGCAAAATTTAAATAAGTCTTACGTATGACAATCTATTTCCCCAGTATCTCATATTGATTCAATTGTTTTGATCTCAAAAATGTTTAACACAAACGTCATATCCTGAATACAAAAAAGATATGTTTAAGGAGGAGTTTTATTGGCACTGTGATAAAATCAGCAACATTATCTATTTTAACCTATCTAAACATTTCACCCGTTTAACACTTATAATACTAAATCGCCATGCTTTTGGAGATAGAATTATTATGTCGTTAAGATAACAATTTATTACAAGAGTGCATTAAAATGAGAAAGATGAATAATTATTATTATTTAGAAATTTTCATTATTGACACATTTGTGTGTATATGCACAATTAAGGTAAATTAACAAATTGCAATATATTTTAATTAAAAAATATGTTCTAAATAAATAACAAAATGTGATTCGTAATTAGTTAAATTTACTTAAAATAAACATAAAAAATAATGAACTTTTAAAGTTTCAGTTTTTTCCCCCTTTGGGGATATTCAAATCCCTAAGAATTGAAAGTAAGTAAACAATATTAAGCTCTTTATTCAGAAAAAAAGAATTTTTAACCTTACTTTCGGTTAAGTTCTCGAAATTTTTTTGTCAATTTCACGTACAAAAAACTTTGCGTGCACTGCATTTTAAATGAAGTTTGAAAATATTTTATTTTGTGCTCACAAAGCTTAAAACATCTTTCTTATGCAAATATAAATGTCCGTCGGTGACACAATGTCTTCTTTTTGAGGAAAATGAAAATTGTGTAAGTTTTTTTTAAAACAAAAAAGAATAAGTGTAACATTTTTTATGTATGTTTTAAATTTTTGTTCTTTTTTTCCTTAAAGAGTAACTGATTAACTTTCTCATTGCAAAAAAACTATCTTTCACCCCCAGAATTAAAAATTGTAAAAAATGCAAAAGGCGAAATATTTTGAATACCAAGCATTTAATGGCAACATAAAAAATAATTTTGCTTTTTCTTTAGGATATAAGTATCATTTACATTCCTCATGGGTACAAAAAAGTATTTCTGCACATCACATTAAGAATGCTAGCTAAACAGTGGCAAAACAATATTAATAGTTTTAAAAAATATAATTGATGCTGTTCATGTAGAAGAGAAGTATTAACATCTTAAGAATCAGTTCAAAATTTAGGGCTTCCGTAATACAAAAAATATGAAAATAAAAACAAATTTTTAAGATGAATGGAGAAAAAAAATTAATCACGTTTTCTACTAATATTGTATTTAATTTTTTCTGAGATGAACAATTCATAGTCTTTGTTTTAATTTTGTTGTGAATAGAATTCAAGTTTTGTTCGATAGGAAATTCGACTTAAAATATGCTTTTGTGCAGGTAAATTACAAGGAAATAATAAGTAAAGCTTATTTTACACATTCATATTCTTCTGTAATTTTTTGGTAGAAAGAAATTTAACAATTTGTAAATTTCTAACAATACATAAAAATGATTATCTTAGAATATTTCATTTTAAATTGTTTCAATTTATCAGAAAACTAACTAGTAATAATTAGCAGTCTCACAATTTTCATATTTTGGTAAATATGAAAATATATGTTATGTTATAAAATGCAAGGCAAAAAGTAATTGATTTAAAATGTATTGCTTGAACTGGGAACATAAAAGTTAATTATAAAGGAATTAAGACATTTCTGCCTTTATCTGAATCAGATCTGATAAATTAAACCACTAATCAGAATGAAGTGATAATGAGTTTTCCTTGGAATTTTAATTACCAATTAAAGTGTATGTTCATCTGTTTGATGTGTTTCTTTTCTTCAAAACATAGGTCTATGAGGAAAATCTCATTAAAATATGTCTCTAGAAAACAACGTGACAAAAATTGAAGTTACACTGTTATTTTGAAGGTCTGTTTAATTTGCAATTTGTTTTGTCATTTCCTTTTTCATAACATTTAATAACAGAGATTTTATTTTTATTTAGAAATGCTGAGTTTTTACATGGTTTTTTATAAAATCTGAAATAAATTTCTGATGAAATATTATTTTTCAAGATGCACTTTTACACAGTATGTAACTCTATATTGCCGAAAATTATATATAATTAGTTACAATAAACTCTTCGACTTTGTAATTAGCAGATTTCCTAACTTATTTTACACTAATATCATGCAGAAACTCTTTAAATGTTATATCATGTGATTTCAAAAAGTTTCAGCATATATTTTGATTTCACAATCATTTGCTTTAAGCAATTCTTTGAAGTAATTTTGGAACTCTTAACATGAATTCTTTCAGTAATCTCCCCCATTAAAATCTACTAATAACTATTCCGTATTAATATTTACATCAAACTGCCTAGCATTAACATCTGTCTCCAGTGTTTGATCAATAGTTCCGGAGTTGATGGGATAATTACACTCGTGATTGATCGCTCTCGGATTTTTCAGCCAAACCAGAATAACAATAATGTCAGTGAACATGCCTAGCATTTATTATTCGAACTGTATTATGCTAATATGCAGACAGATATTCTGGGGTATATTCTGGGTTTATTCTGGAGCAGAGACTATTATTCTTCTGCAGTAATAAGAAATAGGGAAATTTTATATTTTATATAAGATTAAGGAGTAGTCCCTTTCCACCTAACGGCGGAACAAATTATACAAATGCTCATTGCTCAAATTGTAAAACTGTAGTTTACATGTATTATGTAGTTCTATTTATTTGTTCATTTCTTTCACAAAATTCGTTCTTCACTCTCTTTTTCATTTAAATTCGTCACTGAAGCGGCATCATCCAACACTTCATTAAGTTCTCAGATTTTAATAAACCTGCAAATGTGGCGGCTTCCTGGAATTTTTTTTCGTTCTTTTTATTGTTAATAAGTCTTCGTTTAAGACACTGCGTTCTTCTCACTTAAAGATTCCAATCCAAACAATCATTGCAATATATATTGCAATATACAAGGGGTGATCATTTGAAAAGGTACGAAACGACACGGTGGGTACAAATATAGACTTTATTCAAAATATACACCATAGGCCTGAGCACAACGATCCCACTGATGAACAAGCCGCAGGATTCCTTGTTCCCAGAATTCCTGTGGCTGTGACGAGACCCAGTCCTTCACAGTGTCCTTGAGTACGTCGTCCGAGTTGAAGCGCTTTCCTTTCAGGTGTTTCTTCAGTGGACCAAACACATGGAAATCGCAGGGTGATATGTCCGGACTGTAGGACGGATGGTCCAACGTCTCCCATTGGAACTTGTCCAGTTCCATTTGTGTGACTCTGGAGACGTGTGGACGCGCGTTATCATGGAGCAGAACCACACCTACCGTGAGCAGCCCCGGTCTTTTGTTCTTGATGGACCTGCGTAGGCGTCGGAGTGTCTCACAGTACACATCGGAGTTAATGCCTTTTCTATGCTCGAGTAATTCTGTGCTCGAATCATTTGGACGCCGCATTTTATAAGAGCCTTTGCTCTCTCCTGCGCATGCGGGCACCCGCGCATGATCCGATCCCAGTCAGAGTCTCCAATGGCATCCCGAGATGTCTCGCTACATTCTCCCTTGGTGGAATATGCAAATATTTAACTGTTTCATTTGTATGTCGTTTCGTACCTTTTCATTTGATCACCCCTTGTAGCTCGCAATAAAGTATTATCGCAACCGTATTGGCGACATTATATGAAAAGAAGCATATGGTTGAAAATTCAGCATGTAAGACGCATGTGAAATTGAGGTTACCAACTCGATGAGTAACCTTGAACGTTAGCATTGCTGTGATAGTACGTAGTAAATTTATTAAAGCATAACGAAAAACTTATATATATATATATATATAGAAAGAGAAATAGACTATGCTCAAATGTGTCTTTTAGACTCAAATTGATCTAATTGTAAAATTAATCGTGGTTGTTGAGTGATTATAGCCATAAAACCATGTCTAATCTTCGGTTCGAATCCTGGTGCTAAACTAACTCACCGCATAGACATTTAAATCTGTCAAGTCCTTAAAGTCACCACGCTACCGTGTTGTGAGAAGATAGGGAGAGATAGCTCAGATGTCGTTATTCACAACTGAGAGTAGTTCACAAACACGAGGTTCTTCGCCAACAGCCCTAAAATTGCTTTGATATTCTTAACAGTTAATGCAAAAAAAGAAGTCTGTTTTTATGAAGATTATTTGAAACAAATTTGTTGCCAAAACAATTTTGTTGAATTAATTTTTTAAAATTATTTAATAAACTTGAATTCTTGTAGTATTCCATTCTCATGGAAAAGCTGTGTTCCCATGGAAAGTTAAATGTTCAATTTTAGTATGCAAGGGTTTCAAACCCCTAGACATTTCAGAAAATTTTTGTTATAGGCGTTTTTTTTTTCATGTTAAAGGATTGATCATGATCAAAACTGACTAAACAGCCCGGTTATGAGCCAGTGCCTTCTCTGAAAATTTCTCCATAAAGACTTCTGATTGATCTATGATCCCAGTTCTTTACCCTAATTGAAAAAAAAAATTTCCCGAATCAGCCCATTTCAACCAAAGTCTACCCTGCTTTCTGGTTCCAGTCAGACTAAAAAGCAATTGCTTTTTTTTTGGGGGGGGGGGAGGTTGCACACCATCGTTGGAAGCATCCAGTTCATTCTATTTATCGCAATGCATTTAATAATGCAGGTTCAAAATATAGTTCAAAATTGAACATCCTCCCCAATTACCGTTTTCACTTATATCACGAATACTCCGTAGAATCTTCCTTTCAAAAATTACAATTGTGTTTTCTTCCAGTTTTGTCATTGTCCAAGTTTCGGACGTATACATTAAGATAGGCCTGACTAGCGTTTAAATTAAAAAGTTTGTCTTTCCAGAAAGGAACCTGAAGATAAACAATCTACTTAGCCCATTGCCAGATATAGTCGGTTTCATTTATTTCAGGAAATATTCTGTTATCATTAGTAATAATTGAACCCAAGTAAGTAAAACTATTTGCTGTTTCAAATTTATAACAGTCTTTTTCAAAATAGAGGTCTGGTACGCTGCTTCTTGAGAAGAACATGTTTTTTGTTCAATGTTCTTAACCAAAACTATGCACATTCGTCTAGCCTCTACTTCGAAGGCAAAAAAATGTATCTTTCAAGGCAGGAAGAAATCGAGAAATTATATCAATGTCATCAGCATAATCAAGTAGTTGTATTTCTCTTGAAAAAACACTGTTAAAGGATTATGAATTCTTAATAATATTGCAAGATTCAATGTGTAAAATTCCGGATAAACAACTTATTCTTACCTCTTTCAAATTTTTCGGTTTAATTTTAAACTAATTTAAAGTTTGACATTAGTGTACTTGATAAACAACTAGAATAAGAACACTCTGAATTATTATGAAGAAAAATACGGAGCATTTTTTTATCTATTCTTCATTGCAATAAATGGAAGTAATTTTAAATTTTACATACATAGAATGCTATCCACAATCAACAGGTACGTTTTGGCATAAATACATGTCTGGAAATGTATCTTTAAATAACCTAGAGGGGTGAATGCCTTCTACATGGTTGTCGAAAGGAACATTATATTTATGAAATAATTAAAGGGGTATCTTTACATATTTTAATGGCTTTCTGAATTTTTAGAAATTTAATGTTGTTAATTATTTAAATATAACCACTAATCTATTTAATGTACTATTTTATTTATTCCTTATATATGATCTAAAAAATATTTCTAATATTTGTAACATTTGTGGGAGTTTATAATTTTAGGTACAATTTTATCTTCTAACTATAAATAAATTACCAAATGTAATATATTTTTGAAAAAAAAAATAGTTATATAATAAGAAATATCTATATTCTTTCAAAAATATTATCAAAGCAGGCATCTTCTTAGCTTGAATTCTTTTTATGTTGTATTATATTCCACAAATAAATTTTGATTCGATGTATCAATTTAATTCTTAACTAAACTCAGTATTTTTATTTTAGTTTTTTCAAATATATTATTGCCTACTTTTATAAAATTGAATGTATTCATAATATAGCAATATAACTGAAGTTGTAATAATGTGCCAGAAAAAAGAGATAAGAGATTGGATAAAAAGCTTCAGAAAATATTTTGATTAATTAGTAATCAAGTCCGACTTGTATTGAGACCTAATAAAAAGCTACCCTGTGCCACCTGGCATAGAGTAAACTCTATTATCCTCGTAGAATAGGTTTAATTTATAGTAATTTAAAATTGTGTATCGCTATCCAAATGATCAAGAAATAACTTACAGAAGTAGTTTACGGAGATTTCGATAGTTTATTATACTTCGTTTAAAATATTTTATTGCTGAAAAAGAAAGTTAAATGATTTAAGGGCAATAATCAGAAAGGCAAACTGGCCAACATTGTTTATTAACTTTGTACTGTAATGAAATATAAGGTCTATTGGCAGAAAGTCCAAGGGAACCGAGCTCAGCAGAAGAGGGTGAAGAGCTACAAACCAATCCCTGGAGAAAAAACCACCCATGCGTCCAGTCTTTATGGAATAAAATCAGTTTACATTTTTAACAGCAGAACACTGTAAATTTACTTAATATAAATATGTAACTGCACCATATACATACGTAATAACATAATGCAAATATACAAAGCAAAATAATAAAAAGAAACATAAAGGGTGAAAGAAGAAAAAAAGAATATACATTATTCCAGAATTATTACAAATACATAAAAAATAATGAAAGTTTTTAATTCAGTTGACGCCATCACTTCCTGTTAGTACATTTACCTCTTCATTTGTCCTTCAGTTTAAAAAAAAAAATAATTCAGCATCGAAAGGAAGGATCATTCCATTTAAGTCCCCTCGTCCCTTTTTTTTAAAAAATTATAAAGGAAGAAAGATGCAGTAAAAAAATAAGAATGAAAGAGAAAATAGAAATTTAATTTTATTGGAGATATTTTCTGCTAAATAAAGACAAGAAATTAACCTCAAAAGAATCCTCGTACTGTTAACCAAGTCCCGTAAACCCTTTCCATCACAGAAGAACCACTTGTGACCACATAAGAATACAAATCCAATCTTATTTAAGGAATTTGGTCCCGGATTGTAGAGCTAATTTTTATGCAGGATTTCAGTATAGAATGAATGGAAGGATTTTTGATGATAGATTGGAACAAATATTTTAAGCATTTCAAGATGAGGAAACCAAATAAAAATCCTTGGTCGGAGGGTATGAGAAAACATACTGATCAGCGTGCCCAACACAACCACAAAGACAGTTTGGAGTTTTTTTTTTTAATTTGAAGCGATGAAAATAAGAAGAAAATGGGCCATAGTTATTAAGAATTGAGTAATGTAACTAACCGCCGTCGAGACACCAGGACGTCATCTCAAATGATACCCCACTATTTAACTTCTACATTACGTCAATATGAGGAACCTGCTTCTAGCCAACTGTTGAAATTAATAGAAATTCAATTAAAGAACTATATGGCAATTTCTTCTCTCACAAAGCTTCTTTTATAAAAACAGTCTTAAAGAAAAGAGTTTTTTTTTTTTCAGAATAAATATAGTTCACTAATTATTTATCAAAAATATTTATTTTTCTTTTTTTATAAAAAAAAAGGGGGCTGCGTAAGTATAATTTAAAAACTGTCCATAAATCTGAAAAAAAAGAGATGGAAATGTTTATTGTCAAAAGAGAACCTTCTACTACATTCACCAATCCAGGTAATTAAGAAAAATAGCTCGATGGAAATTTGTGGCTTTTGGTGTCATCCTAATTATTTTATAATCTATTATGAATGGACCAAGAGTGGAAAAAACTGCTTCTCTAACCATTAAATCAGAAAGAAAAACAGTTAGGATCACTTGATACAATCCATTAAATGAAAAAAATAGAAAACTTTTATCGTCAAGAAAAGTTTTCAAGGTCGAAAAAATCAATTGATAGAAGTGAAAGTAAACTGTACCGTGGGATACCATTTACGATAAAAGATTAATTCTTTCTCGTGGTCTTTTCTCTCAAACTTTCCTGCTTTGAAAACACACGGAATTAGAAAGAAAAATAAGAAAACAGTAATATCCTTATATAAGTAAACTTCCTATTTTTACAAGAAAGGAAAACTTCCTATTTACATTTTCCTAGTTTAAAAAAAAGTAAAATAAAATGAAATGGAATTTGTAGCTCAAATAAATATTGGAGTGCTTAAATATTCTATCTGTTGAAAACGAATTTGCCTGTTATATTTTTAAAAAACATTTTGAATGAGAAACTTTTCATATTTTATTTTATAACAAATTTTTAATCATCACATGATTTTTTAAAAAAATAAATTATACAATTCATAAGAAAATGGTCTATAATTTTTAAAAACTACACAATTAATCGGAACATAATCTCGGAGCATAACATTTACAACTTATTATTACATTATAAACTTTCACACGCATTGCAATCGTTTCTGACAAAAAAAGATAAATTAGCAAACATTTTTTATAAAAATTACCAAATTTTAATGAATATTAAAATAAAATTCCAAAATTTATCATTATTTAATATTTACTAAGGTGTTTAAAAACGCAGTTGTAATAAATATTTTTTTTTCATCTACATAAAAGATTTATTTCATATAACTTGTACCTTTATCAAACGTTTGAAAATTTAATGTGCACAATATTGATTCATAACTTGAACGATAATCCACTTTTTATTTTTTTTAAAAATGATTGTAAAAAATAAATAAAATTTCTATATCACCCAGTTTTTGTTTTTTAATGTAAATACA
>BMAO01005204.1:0-14181 GCA_019973975.1 Trichonephila clavata | reverse complement strand
TCTATATCAATTCATATGTCTATCTTAGACTATTCATATATTTATTAATTATATAATGTAAAAAATTTCATAGGATGCCTTTGTATTTTGTTACATAACCATCAACAAAATATTCTGTTGCTCTTGCAAAGATTTTTTTAAGAAAATCAATTTATCTCGTCTTCAAAGAGATTCTCAGGAAAAGAAGCCATTGAAAAATTTATGTTTAGTGGCATATTAATGAGTAAAAATACATTTTTTTAAACATAATTTATGACAAGTTAAAAGAGTTGCTGTCCATGTTTGTTTCCCCGTACGAAAAAGCCAAGATCCCAATCGGCTTAAAACAATGTATATTCATTAGGATATTTTTCGCTTGGAGAAGACATGAGGGTTAATTAAGCATTAGTTTCACCCATAAAATGGTTGCTACTCCACTGTTATTTGTTATCACTAACCATTAAAGTTTACAAAAGGAAAAGAGTTATCTCGCAGTTCGTACCGGTACAAACATCGATATAAAATATAATATACATGGTTGCTTGATTGATAAAATTTCTTACTAAATTTTAATGCATTTTTTCTTAAATAATTGAATTTGTTAGGGCAACGGGCCATGACCGGGTCACTCAGAAAGAGGGCCACATATGCCCCACAGATTGAGTAACCCTGGTTGTGGTTATGTTTGAAATACCTAAAATGTTCTTATTATAAAAAAATTCGCCAAACATTTTGTATTTCAACACAATAAAATTTGAGAGAATATTTTTAATAAATTGAAAACTCTTTTTAATATAAAATTATTTAATATATATCCTCCTTTTGGCTAAGTGTAGTATAGGGGAGGCCCTTTGAATTTGGCGATTTTTCTTTGGATTGGTGACTTTTTATATAGATATTATGGTGAGATAACGAATTCATTCTAGCTTCCGGACACCTATCGCTAAGTGAAGTAGCTTGGCGATCGATTTGGTCACCCAAAATAATTGTCATCGCCAAGGACCCCCATATACTACACTTTAACCCCTACTTTTTGATATTTTTTTATATAAAATGCATCTTTCATATATATGCGAGTACACAACAATTGAGCATGTCTCTCTTTATTCTTTACAACAATATGCTTTTATTATCCCAGCTCAACAATGATCGAGAATAATAACAATAATAATATAATTTGATAACAGACTAAATATGAAACAATGAATATAAGTTTTTTAGCTCATTTTAAAAGTTATCTATTGCGAACTGTGCGTCTTTTTTGAGTTTTGAGCTAATTTTCTACGTATTATTTTTGCTATTTTTACCCTGTGGTGATCGTTTCGACCATGGTGGTTCTTCGTATTCTGGAGACAATTCTTTACTTGTTTTTCAGAGTCATTGCAGATTATATTCAAGTGATCTTGTTTCTTTTCTTGAAATATTGGCTGTGTTTTGGTTATTGATTTCATTAAGAATTTGACTGGTATTTATTTTGAAAGCACAAACACATGCCCAAGAACGTAAGTTATTGCAGAACGAGGTGAAGACAAATGTGCAAGAGTCCCTGTAGTAAATTCTTTAATGATCTACAAGATGTGCGAGGGACTCGGTCTTCAAGCTCAACTCGCTGCTGAACCAGACAGGAAAATATGGGTCGCGAAAAAGAAACTTCGCCCCATTCCAAAAGTGCATTCCAAAACAATTCTAATGTTTTGCGAGGCACTTGGCCTGGATGCAGAACTTGCACACTCACCCTGAGAGGACATCTGTAAGAAAATCAATCGAGTGAAGCCTCTTCCGGTAGCTCACTTCATCAAAACTTTTTAGATTGTGTAGGACTTGACGTAAAACTGAATGTCGGGATATAATCTGGCGATTTTTTGGAACCTTAAAAGGAAATATAATCAAGAGAATTAATATCATCCATCTTCTAACTTTTTGAACAATACTAATCTGAACGTAAAAGCTCAATTGCTTCCATTATAAAGTTTGAAATGCAAAAATAATGTATAATTACCACTGTAATACACAGACATTTTTATTGGCATTTGAAATGAATGCAAACTTCACCATATAAAAAATGATAAGTTCTTAATCTGGTTGTATTGAAATATTTCACTTTGTCATTTGAAGATAATTTTGGAAACATGAGATGGGGCGAGATACCATCTTTCAACAAATGCATGATTTATAAGGGACAATCATTATCTTCTTGTAGATGAATATTTCACTATTGCTATGTACGATTCTTTTCCATGAAGAACATTTTTTTCTAAAAATACATTGCAACTAATGATGGAAAATCCGATATATGTGAACGCAAGTTATGACATAATATATATTGCAAGCTTCATGAACAATTGAAGTGACTAAGAAGGGACCCTTATTTTCAATAGCACATATGACATCTAACATAGAAATATTTTTCACCTATATTGAACATTGTCGTTTGCGTCAAGTATCTTGTTGTAATAAATTTGTACAATCCGTATTTCAATGTTCAACAATTATATAAATTTATTTCAAATTTCTCATGAATAAATATCAAAATTTTGGTCCATAATTGTCTCTTACTTTTGAGTTTGTTTGAATTTAATAAGTATTGCTATTTAATTCAAATGTCAGAATTTCAATAATCAATAGGAAATATAAAGTAATAAAGCAAATTAAAATTTTTGAGTTTCAAAATGAATTGTATTTTATCTATTATTATAAAATAACTGGTTTATACAATTCTAACTGAAATAAAAAAATAATCATAACACATAAAGAATTTTCAAAAATTTGAAATCTGCGAGAAAGTTTAACTATATTAGAAGAAAAGGTATTAAATTTCTGAAATGAAGAGAGAAAAAGATTTTTATCATAAAATTCTACATATTTTCAACTAAAATTGACGTTGGTATAATAGTGTTCAATGTCTCTGTAATATGACTCTTTCGTTTTATCAAAAATAATATATAAAAATAAAATATTCTTAGGGAATTATCTTCCTCTGCAATACAAAACTATAAAAATATTTGTGTTGATGTAATGTCTTACAGGGCGTTAAAGACTTCACATGCTGTATGCAAGTTAAAAAAATGCCATACTAAATTTTATAAGTATCTCATGGTTTTTTGCTTTGAAAGGTTTTTTTTGTTTGACATTTATAATAAATTGTGTTTTGAAAATCTCTCTCCATATTTAATTCTGAATTTCAATTCCAATTCTGAATGTTTCATATTTAATTCATAGTAAAATATTTTAGGAGGGCTCGAAAATCCACTTATCGGTTTCGAATCTTTGGAAAAATTTCTATGTACTGCAAATGCGAAAAATACAAACATGCCGAGTAAAATAAATTTCTTTAAAAAAATTATTAAACAAAACAACACAATGAAAACTGTTAAAAGAACTTCAATGGAGATATTGGTGTTTTATTTTTTGTATAAGCAAAAATCTAAATTTAATTAGCTCTCAACAACTCTAGAACTCATTAGAACTTATCTATTTTACAATCATTTTCTTTAACACCGTAGGCCATCAATTTTTTTGTCCAAAATGTTCTAAAAAAGGCACAATTTTTTTCTTGCATATAGCTAAGCATAATACTTAAAAAGAATGAAAAAAAGGAAGCATTTCATTTTATTATCGATTTTTAAGTTTCCAAACTATTTTTTATTTTACAATTGTGGAACACATAAACTCTTAAATGTTTGCTTTTTATTAGTAAGCGCTGTATGCTATGTGTGTAGAATGTTTTGTATATCTGAAAAGAATTTATATATATCTCATACTTACAAAAACATTTCCTGTTCTTACCTTTTTTTTTTCAAACTGTTGAGTATTTTGTGTGTGTCACAATTTGAATCATGATGTAATACTACATGTCTTACATTACAATGGGGACACAAACAATACCCGCTTTTTTGGGTAATCTTTCTATTTTCATTTCTTCTCAAGCAACAAATTGCTCACTGCCTGGTCAATCTCTGTTCTTTATCGAATACTCTCAAAAATCTAAATTCCTGTCGTCACCACAAAGAAAATCCAGGATGGGTAGTATTTCAGTACCATGGACAAACTATACCTCTTAAAACACTTGCATTATTAAGCTCAATATAAGAATTAAAAATATGTGCAAATTAGAGATAGTAAGAAGGAAATATCAGTGCCCGTACAGCGTATAGGCAAACCGATTGCGGCTAAATTTCGGTAGCCCGTGCGGTGCACGGGCAAACCAGGTAAGGGGTTAAAAAGCATGCATGAAATATAGGGTAAGCCAAAAGTCTTCCCCTGATTATAAATACTTTATTTTACTTCAACCTGCATCAGGCTCTCTAAACAAGCTGTACTCAAT
The DNA here is from genome assembly GCA_019973975.1 of Trichonephila clavata. Lineage (NCBI taxonomy): Eukaryota > Metazoa > Arthropoda > Arachnida > Araneae > Nephilidae > Trichonephila > Trichonephila clavata. The sequence continues at coordinate 9,878 of BMAO01005204.1, read as the reverse complement.
CTTTTTTTCCGCCGAGCCACATATATGAGACAACTATTTCACGCTGGCTGCAATTTGAGTATTAATGGTTAAGGATATGATTAAGGATATATGACTATATGACACTATATGATTAAGGATATTTAAAATGCGGAAAATTGGTCAAAATATTAAAACACTTTTATTTTAAAGCTGTATTATTGACTATTTTATTTTAAACTTATAAATCCGACTCTCTATCCAACTCAACTCAAAAAAATAGGATTTATGACTTTTACCCAGTTTTGAGGAAATTTCGATTTCTTTTTATTAATGATCCCAAGCCTCTTGTTTGCATTATACTGTCATAAAAACAAAGCTGATAAGTACTTTGATAATTTGAATTTTTTTCTTTTGACAAAGAATAACTTATTTTTATATTTCAGATATTGATTTATCAAGGGCAGGCTGGTAGCAAAGAATTGTAACTCAATTCCAGACTGAAATCAGTATTATTTGTTTAAAATTAATTCAGACTTGCTTGTGCATTTTTTTTTTCAAATTTATTCAAATACTTTTTGATTTTACTAAATAAAACATCTGAACAAGAAACTGAATTTATCAAATAGTACATTGATAGAATTTAAGAAACACTCTAATAATTTCTGGGTCAATTCATATGTTTATCCTTAACAATCCTTAATATAACAAATTTTACAGGATGTTTTTAATTCCACTGCATTTTTTAACATTACCACCGACAAAATACTTTATTGCGGTTGTAAGGAATTTTTCAAGGTAGCCATTTTATCTCGTCTGGAGAGAAATTCACAAGAAAAATCGCCATTGAAACATTTGTGTTGAGTTGTATAGTGACGAGCAAAATTATATTTTTTAAATACAATTTTAAATATGACACGAAGCCGATATGTAGTCACGTAGCTACAGATGTGCATTTTGCAGTATTTTAACAAACATTGTATATACATGATTCTCTTTAAAGAATTCCTTCTACTTTCGTACACATGTATTAGATTCACATTAGGTGCAAATTGCTTATAATGCACAAAATACTACTGTTCCTTTAACCTTTTCGATAAACAAAGCATTCTGCAAATGAAAGATTACTCAAATTATACAGAATTTTTCTTTTCCACACTGAAAGAATGATTTTTTTCTATTCACTTAAAATGGGATTCAGGATATAAATAAATGCCCTTTAAAAATTAAAATGCTTTTCCCAAAACTATATTTTATAATGCTAAGCATATATTCATACGAACGTCTCAGAAAATTCTGTGTATGTTATATTCATCCATGGAAGGCTAATACAATTCTTGTACGTCAGTTGCTGATGTCCGGAAAAGGAACAATTCACCCTCGAGCACTAATAACGTTTCCTCGCAATAAAGTTGTTTAAGGAGCGCGTCTTAATTGTTATCCATTTCTATCGTTCACAATCACTCTAATCAGCAAAGATCGTTCAAACTGCAGGAAAAATAAGATTTAATTGTTAGTTTGAAGTATAGGAATTGTTAGTTTTCGATCTGTATTAATTTCTAAGACAGGCTGAACAAAGAAAAAAGAAATTCAATGTTCTTCATAAATGAAAAGTAATGCAAATGATAAATTAGCCTTGGTGTTTCTGCTCAAGGCGAAAAGTTATGCTTCTGTTTCGAATTTTCAGATTTTAATTTCTTGTTAACTTTAAACAAGAATCGTTAGCCTTTTGCTCCACAATTTTGCTTTTGTTTTAATTTTCCCTTATATTTGATACCTGCACACCCACACATTCTTCTTACTCTCATAAGAGATGAAAATCGCTGATATTTTTCAATCAGTTTCAAAAAGAACAAATACATTTATAAAAATTTTGGAATAATTTAGGCATAGATTCATTAAAAGTATAGATGAGACGAATTTTACAGGAAGAGATGTCCGTATGCAGTTTGAAATTATTGAAAATTCGATTAATTTAATTTTCTGTAATGGTAGTTGTTTTGCATTTCATAGAAATTAAATAACGCTTTTGGGCTGCTTCTAAATTCGGCATAAAAATAATTTAAATTAGAAATAAATGTATTTTTTATCACTTAGGTATAAGACAAATGAATAATATGTAAGAAATAAAGATTAGTAATATATTTATTTATGTCAAATTTATTTATCAACACTGGTTAAGTGTTAACTAAATTAAACTCGTTGGCAACAGCCCATAGAGGGCCAAGGCTTATTGTACTCACCTCAGTGACTGAGGTACATGAACAGATGTTCCGGCCAGGTGGTCAATCTGACACGAAACTCCATTGCTTATTTCCCAAGCACACACACAAGCTTGGTACTCATTTTATTGACTCACTGAAAGAATAAAAGGCTGAATTGACCTTGCCCAGTTCGGGGTTTGAACTCTGGATCTGTGGCGTGGAATTGCGATCGATACGCTACCACTTAGCTACTGGGATTCCAATTGCAAATTACTTGTATTTTGCAGACTTTTTTCCGAAATTATAAATTTCAGAGTTCTGTGCTTTATTTAAAAGGATCAAAGCATACTTGGATAAAAATTTTGTCATTTATAAAAAAAATATAGGCTGTTAATGGAATATTTATACACTTAACACACTATGTTCTTGATCATAAAATATTCTTGTATCATTTTCGTTAGTGCAGCTATTATATTTAGCAATAAACTTTCCTTTTACGCTCAAAATATATGAAATTCTATTCACTATATGAATTACAAATATCTTCCCTTTCGAAATATTAATTCAGACAAATAAACTAGTAAATAAATGGTTTGAAATATTAAACATTAAATGTCCGCAATCCCATTGAATTTTAATGAATAATGAGAGTTCCTGGTTAAGCAAACGATTTATTTTCTATATCTAAACTTCCATTTCAAAAGATCTTCGATCGAATTTTCACTGTACGATCTAACTTGAATTCAAATCATATAGAAGAGAATATTTACAATAATATGTATTGTGTCTATTTGTGAAACTGCATTATCAAATGAGTTAAGACAATTTTTAAAAAATTAATTTAGTTTAAGAAGCATCAAATTCATCCTTCCATTAAGAGTTAAAGCAGAATGGTTATTTAATGAATTAAAATTCTCTTAAATAATTATTCATCGTAAATTTATAGTAAAAAAAGCCACTGAAAGTAGAGTCTCAGAATTTCATTCCTGTTTGAACAAGATAAAGCTTAAGCTCTTAACTGGAGTTTGACGGTTTTCTCAAATCCGGTTTTAAAAAACTGGTTTTAAAGCAAGTTTGTCACATTTGAAAACCAGTTTAAAGAATTCCGATTATTATGTAGAATTAGCAATTATTTTGCTGTATTTGCAAAATCCACAAAACATTTCTAGTTCAGCGAAAAAATCTAGTATACTTTCCATAGCTTCAAAAATCGAAATTATTAAGTTGTTGGTGGCTGTTGTGTCTGACGGAGTCAGACAAGACCCAAGAGTTATTAAGTTATCTGGAAAGATATTGTCTAGAATATTTCCAAATTCTTACGTGGAAACCTATTCTGAGGAAAAGCAAATCGAAGAAACTACTGATCTAAGTAATGCTTTTTTAAAACATACCATGGAAAAAACAATCTCATAAGTTTCTTGAAAACCCTGAAGGAAGTCTTACAAATCCAACGACACTGAAAACAAACTTTTCATTATTTGAGGCGACGAATAAAAGAACAAAAAACTTGGATTTGTTATTTGATAACCTGAAAACTATAAAACCAACCTCAGTAGCTAGTGTGAACAAATATTTTCAATTTCAGGCAACATTGTGTCCAAAATAAGAACAAAAAGCCTCCGTTCAGGGTATATTTAGCTTTTTAAAATTCTATTTTCTTAGGAGAGATTAAAATTAGGGAAAATAATATAAATATTATTTGAAACACACATATGTTTGATTTTCGTTATTTTGTGTAATCCTTAACTTTTTAATAAATATATTTTAATTTTGATAATGATTTCAAAATTTTGTTATTTTATATAAATTAAATGAAATGCTTTTCCCTATTCTATTTTTTGACCAAAATTCGAAAAACCCCTAAAACCGGTTTTTTAGAAATATTGAATTCGAAAACCGGCTTTTCAAAATGTCGGTTTTTATACAAATCCTACACTTAACTGCGAACGCAGTATATATACGTTTTGCTCAATCAGTGAGTTAAATGCCGAGAACGGATAAATACGTCCTTTCGAAATACAAGCTTTTTACTTGGGCTGCTATCAGTAAAACTATTCCGAAAGTCTTGGGATGCAATAAAATTGCCTTAACAGTGTTTGTGGAAGATTAATTTATGTCAGAGAAAATTTGCTTATTTAAGCCTTTTATGCTTATTTTACCACCACATACGTGTGCCTATGTGAAAAACCGTAGCACTGAGGAGCAAAGTGCGATACTTTTAATCGGCAGTTAAGGCTTTAATAAAAAACATATTTATGTATTTTTATTTATTTAAGAAAATTTACACTGCAGAAAAAACTCTAGTTATGGAGTTCATAACAGGAGACGAACAAAAAGAATCATAAAAATAAATATAAACACTATTGAAAACTTATAAAGAATGGGTTAAGATACATACATTTGGAGTATCGAAGAACATTTTAAGACGTTGAGAATGAAAAGTATTGCACGTCAAGAATTCAAAAGCAGTAAGCTTTTTTTTTAATGAACAGTGAAAGACATTAAAAATATCGCTCTTTAGAAAATCTGTTAAAAATTATATAAAACTTCTATAGTGAGAATCTGTAGTTGGTAAACTTATTCTCACATAATGATTTGCTTTTCAAACTTTTCGTTAATATAGCAAAATGAAATTACTTAAAATATTTACGCAGCCAATCATTTCCCATACGCTTTATTAAAAACAGAACTTAAAACATTTCTACACAAAGGAAAAAAATCAGTAAATAATATAACTGCTCTAATATTTCTCAGAATAAAATCGAAACTATGCAGGGGGTCCCGTATTCATGGTACAAATTTAAAGGGTAGATACAGGACATTGTAATTATTATTATTTGTATAGGAATGTAAGGGTATAAGTAACATGGTATGACACAAGTAGGAGAAATAAAAAAAGAGAAACTGGGGGAAGTAGATGTCTAGCTAACGTTCAACATGATGAATTTCAATATGGAAAAGCACCATTCGCAATTGTGCTGACATCTACGATGGGAGACTTGATGAATGCCGAAAATACTGACATGAATTACATGTACGGCCGGTCAAATAATAACGGCAGAACTACGCTATGAATATATCACACACAGTTTCCTGATTGACGAATGCCGGATCACAAAATTTTTCAGCGATTGCATCAACTTCGTGAAACACGTTCGTTCCACGTCACTAGACATGATGCTGATCGACGAAGAGCTAAACGCAGTTCAAGCCTGGAAGAAAGCATCTTGAACGTTGTGGCTGATAGACCAGAGTCAAGTACAAGAACTGTTGCTCATCACGTAAGTATGAATCATCACTTGTAGAGTTTGTAGAGTGTTAAACGAAAATCCTTACACCTCTTCCATTTTATACACGTACAAGCTTTGAATCCAGCAGATAATCTTTCCCGACTGCTAGTGGGTGGTACAACAATATGCGCTGAAGCTGGACTTCATAGCTCATGTGCTGAACAGTTATTGTAAACAATACATTTGTCAACGACGCTTTCTAAAGACTTTGTCTTCCTTTTTTCTCTTATTTTTTGAGTTTGTGCCTCACCGTGACACATATGCGCCTATACATTCCTATACAATTAATGATTGTTACAATGACCTGTACCTACCCTTAAAGTCTGTACCAGAATTCGGGATCACCCTGTATTCTGTAAAATAATGATTTCATGACTTTCGACATTAGATATTATTTTACCTGAATTCTAAATGGAATGTGGTTGGACGAGTTTCAGATTTTTTTCTTTTAAATGGAATTTTAGTTCTCTTCTTATTAAATCAGATACTTTATACAAAGTTTATCATAAAGTTCATAAGAAAACAAGCGTATTTTTCTTTTATACGACTCTTCATATTAAAATACTTGCACTCATTTTTGTTTCTTATTTACATTTATTTCAATTGTTTGAATTCATTTTCCATAAATAGGGGCCATGAAATGTAGAGCAAAGTTCACGCCCTCTAATTCTAATATTTATGACCACCTAGTAAATTAGTTTGCGTGTTTGAAAATTTGCATAATTTCCTCGGTTCATCTGATTTGCATTTTTCATCATTTTGTTGAACCTTAAATTCGCTTAATGATTGCACTGGTTTGGAGAAATTGAAGCAGAAAATGTGCATAGATGTAGGTCTAGGAATTTCAATTCCATTTTCTTTTGTAAGTAGAATGTTTATTTAAAATTCAAATTTAAACTGCTTTTTGAAGAATGAGTACTGAAGATTATTGAAGAAAAATCTCCAAAAAACAAGCAATATTTTTGGGTAGATAATGTTCAGCTGCGCGCATACAGGTATTTTCGGGGGTGATTCAGGGTCAAAGCCTCCCATTCTCCTATCATATTCCAATATGCCACCCAACATATTCTTCTGATTTAATCAATTTTCGAAAACAAAAAAAAAACAGTAAAAGATTAATTATTTTGAAGTAATTAGCATCAATTAATAAAATTAATTAATTATCAAAAATAATTTATTAATTTTTACATACTATATACAAAGGATTGTAATCAATTGAAAAAAATTAAAGGGCTTTGGGGGTGGCGGACCCGAGACCCCCTTGGGCGAGCCACTAATAACGTTTTAAAAGCATTTTAAAAAGATTTTATATATGAAATCATTTATTTCATCTATATTAATAATTTATTTATGATTTATTTCATCAATATTGTTTTTATAGTACATATATTTTTCTGTGTCATATCGGTTTCATATTTTCTCCAAATATCCTCTACAGGGCGAAAATCAGGCGATTGAGGACGTGTTTTCAGATTTGGCGGAGAGTTACACAGCTACTGCAGATATACTACGCTTTGAGCTCGGCGCATGGGGTCATTACCTTGATAAAAAATGAAGTCGTCTCAAATAACCAAACTTTGAATGAATAATTTCAAATTGTTCTTTAACCCCTTAACTGCCGATTAAAAGTTACGAGATTCACTCCCCAATGCCACCGTTTTTTCAGATAGGCGAGAGTATGAGGTATATTTAGGGATTGCAATACCAGTATACCGAATACCGGTATTTTGAGCCATTTGTACAATTTTGTAATACCGATATTCACAAGTTTAAATACCTACGAGTATTTTTCGGTATTTACTAGACATTTTTTTAATTGTCTCCACTATATGTTCAGGGATCACCAACATAGCAAAATAGCATACGTTTTTGTTTTTATGTCTCCCTAAAGGGCGAAATTAATTTGACTGTGAATATAAAGTTGTATCGTACAATCAAGAGAAGTCATAAACTATGTGAATCACTCAAGAAGGCAGGCCAAAAGTATCCTATAACAGCTCAGAGCGATACTGCACATTCTCAGGATTCGTAGTCTAATATCCATATGTGTGAAAACAAAGTTGTAGTTGTGAAGAAAGTGCGTAATATTTCGATATTTTTTGAGTTGGGGAGTTTATTATTCACATTGTATTTACTTCCGGGTACCAAATATTTTTCAGATTCATTACATATATGTACTAATAACCCATAATAAGGAATAAGAATAACTTTAAAGAATATAGAAAACCAGTTGAGAAAACTTCGATTTTTTTTCATTATTTATATGATAAAAATAATATGGTGGTACAATGTAAAAAAATGTTTAAGAAGTCTCAGGGGAGTTAACCTTTTTTTCGAATTTTCGAAAAAAATATGTTATTCTTCATTTTCTTCTGAACATTTTGATACTAACCACGTGACAATACTCCAAAAACTTCGAAAGTTATTCAAAAAATTAAAAACAGCAATTTTGTCATAACAGCTTTTAAATGGACACATGCCACGCCCACTTATTCTTGATTTATGCATACGTTTTATTTTTCTGTTTTTAATAAGCTTCATAAAATATTTTAAGCGCTTGAGGGGATCAGAAGGAAGCTTGCAACTCAACACATTCATTCTGTGTTTTGATTCTGTTGTGTTTATTTTAGCACACGTTTTTTTAAAACACTTATCTAAATCGAAGATATTTTTTGTTTTATACAAATAGCATTTGATTAATGGATACTCTGAAAAGACCATCGGGCAAACGCCCCAAGAAAAGAAGATTTAGAGGAAATAAATATTTAAAGGTAAGTGATTCACATGTTGCAGACATGAAAGATACGAGGAAGTGTGCAGAAATGAAAAATTCAAGTAAGTGTGCCGAAATGAAAAATGCTGGAAGTAAAAAACTTTCAGGAATTCAGACTTCATTGAAGTCAAATCTTGTTAAAGGTAAGTGAAAACTTCAAAGGATATCGTATTTTTGATTTTATTTCAACCTTTAGCTCTATTTTGTCAGTGTCATGTTGTTTAAAATGTGTCATAAACCATTAACAATTAAGGAAAATCAACTCGTGGTTTATGTTCAAATTTTGAAATAAATTGTAAAAACTGTGAAAGTGTTTGTACTTTTTCAAGCTGTGAAAATACTGGGAGTAAAAATAATGCTCCAGAATTTAACCTAAGATCTGTTTTAGCAATGCGATGCATAGGCCAAGGTTTAGAGTCATTAAAAATCTTTTGTGCTGTGATGAGTCTTCCTAATCCTTTTGAACAAAAATCCTACGATCTTAATACTAAACTTTCACTTATTACGAAGGAAGTGTCCGAAGAAAGCATGAAAAGGGCAGCTGTCGAAGAAATTTCTTTGTCACCTGATAACCATTTAACGTTAAGTGGTGATGGGACTTGGAAAACGAGAGGACATTCATCGTTGATTGGAGTATGTACTGTGATAGGGGCCAAAACAGGTAAGGTGTTGGATCGTGAAGTGTTGTCCTCCTTTTGCTAAGAATGCGACAGTTATAAGGGGGTAAAGTTTGGTATAAAGTACAAAAAATGGCAAAGAGATTCATGTAGAAAAAATCATTCTGGCTCTGCAGGTAAGATGGAGGTTGATGGAATGTTGAGGATTTTTAATCGATCAGAAAAGCTTTACAACCTGAAATATTCCAACTATATAGGGGATGGCGACACAAAAACATTGAATGCCCTTTCTGAAAACAACCCATACGGTGATGACCATCTTATTCAGGAAATAGAATGTGTAGGCCATGTGCAAAAGAGAATGGGTACAAGACTTAGGAAGCATAAATTAGTATATGGTGAAAAGAAATTATCTGATGGTAAAACTATAGGCTGTAAAGGAAAAATAACTGATAGTTTAATTGATAAGCTTGCTCATTACTACGGTAATGCTATTCGATACAATTCTGCTAGTGTACCGGAAATGCGGAAAGCCATTTGGGCTGTTTGGGGTTCATTCTTGCAGCACTGATGATGAACTGATGCACTGGTTTTGTCCTGCAACTTCAAATACATGGTGTAAGTATAAAGCTGCAATTAATAATAATAATTTAAACACTTACAAACACAAAACTTTCATTGCTAAAGCAGTTCGAGATGTAATTAAACCTGTATTTGCAGACTTCTCTCATCCTACACTCCTGAAGAAATCTTTAGGTGGTAAGACGCAGAATCCAAATGAAAGTTTAATTTCATTAATTTGGAAGTTTTGTCCTAAGACGATTGGTTCTGGTCTTCAGATTGCAGAGATTGCTGCAAATCTGGCCACCAGCATTTTTAATGATAGAAGTCAAATACTCATTACTATTTTAGAGAAATTTGGCTTAAAAAGGAATAAAAATGATTGCAGATCACTCGCTGAACCTGACAACCGTCGAATCTTTATGTCAGGAAAAAAAGCCTGGCGTCATCTTTTAAAGCCCGGCGAGCCAAGAAA
>BMAO01005203.1:0-82016 GCA_019973975.1 Trichonephila clavata | reverse complement strand
AAAAACAAACAGAGAGGTGACCAAAATGCAGGATAAGTCTATGATTTATAATAGTTAATTATTATTTGATATTCTGTCGATAATGCCGGGATATCACATGCACATGGTGGTGTGGTGTTTTTTACGAGTTCCGTTTTCGTAGAGATTGATTTTATCTAGGGGATCAATTTTAATGCGATATTAAATATTATATATGAGCTTAACTTTTATTTTAAATAATTGCTTTTGAAACATGTTTTTTATTTGTAGTACACGAAATTAGATAGCAGGAAATATTGAATGATGATTAAATATATCTGTACAATCAATATATTAGGTACAATTGTGTTTATGATTACAATAATAATTTAATTCAAAAGGTTTTTGTAAGATACTTAATGTCACACACAAATACAATTCTAAAAAAGAGATTTTTTAAAAAACAAATTGAGTTTAAACTAAAAAAATAGTTCTTTTGTAGATAATTTTGTTCCTACCATATTGGTGGATTGAAGGAATTAAAGAGTTAGAAAAATTAAATCACATTAATACTACAAAAATCGAAACAAAAACTAGAAACTTTTTTCTAATTAAGTATAGTTTTTATATTTTATTTCATTATGTAAAATACGTAACAAAATTTGGTATTTTTTCAAACAACTGGACTTTATTTCTCATTAACAAAGTTAAATTAAATTAAATGTCTATTTTCCCTTCTGTTGGTTTTTATCTTAAGCAATTTACGTACTGAAAACACTGTAGATTACAAATTATGTATTCAACTAGTCATTAATTTTGTTATTTATAAATGAGTGAAAATTATTATGATAAAAGACGTCTAAAAGTTATTTCTAGTTACAAAATGTTGTTCATACAATTTTTGATGCATTTTAATATACATCACACGTTTCTTTATAAATTTATATGTACATATCAAACTATAGACAAACATCAACAATCCTACCTCGAAGTACAAACATATGCTATGGATATAATTGAATAAAATTCAATTAAATAAATGAGAAAAGTATATATGTGTTCCAAGTTAAAGTAAGAGAATTGAATAAGAATTTGATTTTTATAGTTTGTGTCAAATACTTAGAAAGAACACATTGGAGGTTATCAAATTCATCGAGGTAAACACCAGTGTTACATAGAGATTTAAATGATTGTAAAAAGGAAATCCAATTAAAAGAATGCCAAAAGAAAATTATTTTTAGACTTTTAAGGGTGGGATACAAAGTTAAACTCTACAAAAAGTTTAAAAGATCCTATAATCTCACTGAATACAGAGCAGTATGCTGTGATCAAGAAAATAAATTATGTAATAATCTTTGATAAAAAAAATTCTGTTTAAAAATTATATTTAATTATATGTGTCCTCTATATTTTCTATTGAAATTGATTCTGTACCACCTGCGTCAGACCTTTTTATCGGCTTTTTAAGAATCTTTTTAAAAAGGATCTCATTATCATTACAGAAAACAACATTTTTACTGAAATGTTGTTATGTATAAGCCAGTGCTTCTCAAACTTTTAACATTGGTGTCCCAATTTTCATTCATAATTTTCATCGCACCCCCTTAATATAATAACAATGTGTTGAATGCCATAATAAAATGTACTTTGACGCTAAAGCGACAATACGTGTTTCATTATAAACCGTACAAATTACGAAGATAAGTGTTAAGTTTTGTATATGAGAAGCTCATGGGAGTCAATAGTAATTATTAAACTTTCTCTTAATTTAATATTGATAAATTAACTGCCAAATACATTGAGCAGTACTGATACATTTTTATAAGCATATTATATCTGTGTAAATGTCTATTTTATTTTTCATTACGTCAGAATATATTTTGTTTTGCTTTCTTTCGATAAATGAATAATTTTTTTTTGTGAAAAATAACCTTTTATTTTCAACTTTTCAATATATTCGTGCCTACCAGGTATGGATATCATGCCCCTATAGGGTAATGCGCTCCATAGTTTGAGAAACGCTGGTATAAGCAATGGCGTACAACTATTTGTAAGGGGAGGTTACATTTAAAAAAACATACAGAGACGAAAGCGCATAGATGTAATTTATATATATACAGGTTAAAAATTAAAATTATCTTACAGTATGATGGGGAGTAGGGTTTGAACCTCCTAAGCTCTTCTTCTGTGTAAACCATTGTATATGAATAATAATAAGATACTTGTATTAACCCGTATATAGGATTAAGGCTTTTAAATTTTAAAAAATAACAAAAATTTTGAACCAAAAATGCGTCTATTTTGACATTAACTCCCTTTGTTGGCTCATTTATACCATAATTCTTTTAAATCAGATTCAAGCTGATGAAGCCCAGTTGCAGCGCTTAAGTTCTCCCAGACTCATCGTTTTTAATACTGATGGTGTTACGTCTTTTCTACAAATGTGTTTTCACAATTTTCCGAATAAATAATATATTAAGGACTTTCATTAACTTTTACATATAGAGTATGGGTGCCAGTTCAGGTGCCGTCTTCGTCATTTCGAGGTTCAAAATTACGACATCCGTCGCCAGTAGCCCTCGAACAATTTCAAAGTGCCGTGTTTGTAAGAAATGAAAATTAAATAGGGTTTATAATTTATTCATCTAGGGATGTTTGTTACCATACATCCAGAGAGGATCAAGTGCTCAAGAGCCCCTTGTTTAAAATAATCAATTATTTTTATGACAACATCAACAAAGTCGATAAATCCATAAGCGACAACGTATGATTTCACAAATTTACTTAAGGTATTCAACTACCTAAAATTACAAATTTTACCAAAAATTGACAAATTTTTTTTATGATTTTATTTTATAGGATATCTTATTAGCTTTATAAAAATACCAAGTTTATTATTTTCCGTTCACTAGAACAAAAACTACAAGTGTTTTAGTAAAAGTAGATACCATTATTTTGAGCAAGATGTCTTACTTTAAAACGCGTTTAACTCGAAATGTGTTCTTTTGAGAATACTCAAAAGGGGACAGCAATTGCTAAAATGGTTTTGAAAATAAATAACTGAAATTTTTTGTTTGTGTTCTGTATAATTGTAGAAATGTTAATCTTCAGATTTATCAATTACTGTTTTATTACAAAATTTATAGTCCTTTTTGTTAATATAATCACTGTTTTTTTAAGCAATTTTATATAATAACTGAGATAAAGTGCTCTAATTTTTGTAAATATTAAAATATCTCTTATCCTGAAGATCCTTTCAAAAATGAATAACATAGCAACACATCAGAAGGGGAAAATTGAAAATTTGTTCATAAACTATTGGTACAAATTGGGCCGCGCTTTTGTCATTTTTTGTAAATTTTTACCCATTCTAGTAATAATAACTTATTTTTATCCTCTTAATTTTAGCATATTTTTCCTAAAATGTACTAAACAAATCTAAAAACAACAAAAAAATTCTCCATATCTCCATTTTTTTTAAAAAAAAATAGTATATATAGCCTCAAATAGTCGGATACCTTAAGAAGAAAGATTCGGGTAGAGTTTGGTCTATAGCAAAGAATAGACATCTAATATTACCTAGAAGATGGGGGGGGGGAGGGCTTGGTGTATCAACAAGTTCTCGAGACTCAAACTGTAGTAGCGGCTTTAGATGAGCGATAAGACGTATTGCTCGCCAATTAATCAGAAGAGAGGGGAGAAAATACTTCAATCCAAAGGACTCATAATTCGGTTTAAGTTTTTCTTTGTGATATTAGATCTTGTTGTGCTTTAAAAAATGAAGCTTAGTTTATACACACTATAATTACTTAGATAATTATTTAATATTATCGTCTGCTGAAAAATTATTTTTCCTAATCGCATGAATTAGAATCTTCACGAAAGAACAAAACAGCACATCATATAAGAAAGTGGTACATATGCCAGGGATGCGTTTTTTCACCCACCAATACAATAAAACGAATGCAGCACCTATCGTGTTATTATCAGCCCTCTCATGCATATCAGTTCCCGCCCCTAATATAACGTCTCCAACGATGCGTGTAAAACAAGTGTCATTGATACAATCAAAGAAAGCGTAAATTCTAGTCTCAGCACTGAACAATGAAACATTTTGAAAGATAGTCCTATTCTAGTCGGCGCATTGAAACGAAGATGAAAGCGAAAGTTAACAAGCTAGCTTACAAACGTAATATTAGTTATCACGCTAACTATATTAGCATCCCAATTGCTACTGTATTTACACTCATTTGCATAAATGTCGCCAGGGGGCGTGGGTGGGTGGAGTTTTAGCTTTGTCCGCCACACCCAGTGGGTGTGCGTGTTACAGTCAGGACACCAAACGATATTTTTGAACGCGACAAAAGTGAAAAAAAAATTATTATAATAAATCACAAAGCTGGATTTTTCGGAGAGAGAAAGAAAAAAAATATAAATAAGTGGCGAGGAAATGAAAATAAAAAAATAATAATAAGTCAGAAAAAGAGTTGCTCTGCGACATACCGGTTTTTTGGGATACAATTTGCCGTGACTAGAAAGTTAAGAAGAACGACCATGATCGTTAACACGAGAACAAGTAAAAATATAAATGGGTAGAAATAAACTACTCAAGAGTAAGAAGACTTTGACGTGTACTAAATGTATGATTCTCAGAGTAGCCACAGTGAGAAGAAAAAAAAAAATGCACACATTTTTCTTTTTTTTCTTCTTCTTAATGATGTTGTTAACCCAGTTGGAAGATTTGAGAAATCTGAGAACTCGTTTCCCTAAAAGAATGCTCGTTTAAATTTATGAACTGCTTGTAAATATTAATTCTTTTCCTACTCATCAAAATTATAATTTACGAACCTTCCAACGAGCTGTAAGGTATTGAGATAAAAAAGGCTGTTTGTGCAATTAAAAGTCTACCAGTGAGTTACGCAGTCATGAAAGCTTGAAACAGTCACTTTTTACGAACCTGACCTATGTAGGGTGACAAATTATGAGTGAGTTTGCACATAATAGGGACGAATTCGTGCATTTAGAATGATTTTAATCGAAATTTCCTCGCACAATTGAGTATGAAGTGTTTGATTTACATATAAAGAAGAAAAGTGACTCACTTCGTCACGAGATCTTATGAGTTATTAAAACATTTGACTTGAAATTTGATAAGCATCTTTCTTTTGTTGAGTAGAGGGTCTTACGGACATCATATACCAATAGACGTTACGGGGGCGTAGAGATACACAAATTTCCGATTTCAAATTATTGGACCAACACGCTTGAAATTTAAAAAGTATGTTCCACTTCTTGAGTAGAAAAACGCTAATAATGAATTTTACGGGGATAGATTCCCAAGGGAGTTGAGGGTAGCTTTTGTTTTTGAACTATTTGATCTACAGACTTGAAACTTTGCAAGCATGTTTGAAATTCATTAAAAATGTGTTTTGCAACAATAGTTTCGGAAGGAGTTATGGGGCGTAGAAGATGAATAGTACTTCCGCTTTTGGAATTCAAGATCAACCCTTTCTTATCAAGAGGGGAAGGTTTTAAGACTATTTTTCAAAACAATAGAAAGCTTTTTACTTGGAGAAAAGTATTGATAACTTAAAAACACATAAACTGTAAACATACAACATCATGAAATACCCAGCAAAGTGGGCGAGTTTAGTCTAGTAAATAATTACATAAGAGAAAAAAAATATCGTGTTTAATACATACCAACAACTTAAAGGAAATTTATTTCTTAACTTGTAATAATGTTGTGTGTTTTATTCTGGGATACATATGAAAGAACAGAAATATACAATACAAACACAGAAGAATATAGACTTTTTATTACTAACGATGATCGCAGCATAAAACAGAAGGGTGCGCTGCTTTCCATCCGAGACGGAAATCCATTTCATGCGAAAAAGTCCGCCTTCTTTCCCCGAAAATACATCATTCCTTATTCGGGATTCGAACCCGAGCCCACTCGGTTACAAGCCAAAGGTCATATCCATCATGCTGGCTGGCCATAACAAAAATTATTATATCTATAAACACAAAAATCAAACCAGAAACCATTTCTTTGCAAAGTTCGAAACCAATAAATATGTAACTATTTCACTCTTTTTTTTTTAAAAAAAAAAATAATTAACTAAAACTTTTTAATGTGTGTGTGAGTCATTTTAGTTCTCATTCGTACAATTGAACATATTTTATCATTCATTTTATCGCAGAGATTTTTCTTTTAATACCATTACTGTTATCTGCAACAGTGGAATTCATATCAAAATATTTCTCAAACTGTACTGTGCGTGTTTTTGAGGATAATAAATATGGTATGATTAGTTTTTAACCGGTAAAAAACGGGGGAAGAGGATTTCAATTTAGTGGTTCGATTCTAAGAACTTCAGAATTATAAAATCAAATTAAACAGTAATAACATCATGTAGAAAATATTTATAAATAAGAAACAACATTGACTAAAAGTATTTTTCAACTTTATAACTTAAGGTATCCTTATTCGCAATAACTTTTTAAAAAAGAAATGGAGTTATGGAATTTTTTGGGTTTTTATATTTGTGTCGTATACTTTAAGAAAAATATGCTAAAATTAAGAAGGTAAAAAAATACTTTTATTAAAATGGGAAAAAAAGGGCAAAAATTTACAAAAAATAACATAAACGGAGCCCATTTTGTACCAAAAGTTTATGAACAAATTTTCAATCTTTCAATTCAGTTGATGTGTTGATTTGCTATTCATTTTTGAAATAATTTTCAGGATAAGAGATAGTTTAACTTTTACAGAAAATAGAGATCTTAATCTTAGTGTTATATGAAATTACTTTAAAAAAAAACAGTAATTATTTTAACATAAGGGACTGTAAATTTTGTAATAAAACAGTGACTGATCAATCTGAAGGTTAAAACATTTCTACTACTATACAGAACATACACAAAACATTTCAATTAATTACTTTCAAAACTTTTTTACCAATCGCTGGCCCCGTTTGAGTATTTTCAAAAACACACATTTCGAGTAAAACGCGTTTAAAGTATGACATCTTGCTTAAAATAATGACATCTGCTTTTACTAAAACACTTGTAATTTTTTTTCTAGTAAACGGAAAATAACAAACTGGGTATTTTTAATAAAATCATAAAAAAAATTGTTAATTTTTGGCAAAATTCACAATTTTAGGATAGTTGGATACCTTAACAATGTATTAGGTTTTGAAATCTAGGTGTAAGTGTAAGCAATAGTAGTGTAAGGTAACACTACTATTAGTGACGGTTTGGATTATATCCAGAGGGACAGGTAAAACCATAAATAAACTTATTTTCTCTGAACGTACTAATTTATAACAAATAAAAAAAAATTACGATAAAATACCCTAATCCCCCTTACATCAATGGGTTAAAAATATTTCCTGGCCATTAATATACACTTGTCATAATGAAATGAACACATCTACAAAATATTTTCTCTTTGTACCTATCTTTTTTTGGTGATGGTGGCGGTTGCCTAGAGGTTATAATCACAGACTCGTGGCCGGCGTTGTCGAAAATGGCAGGTTCAAATCCCGGTGCCACTGAAGACCCATCATGTAGAGAGTCGGATACTCGTTAAATCTGTCAAAGATCAAAGTCCTCATGTTAGCGTAGTGTAAAAGTTAGGAGAGGGGGGTGCTGGCAAAAGGTCGTCCTCGTCACTCGATGTCCATCTCCAATAACTCTCCTGTTGCTCAAAGTGCGACTTTAATTAACACACTTTCAAATTCTCTTTCTTTAATGGAAACATGGTGGTCTGGTGATGAGATCATCAACTTCGCGGTCATGTGCTTAGATTCTACAAAGGATTGTTGAGGAGAATAGTAGAGGCATTGAATGTAAATTGAACTGGACTTCAAAACCACCCTATATCGTTGCACCTTGAGATATTTTGGTGAGTGTGGCACCTGCTTTGCTGTCCTCCTAGTGAATTTAAACATGGGTTGAGATTATTTGATCTGCTATTAATAGACCACTGTTTCTTCAGAAGTAGGTATTTTTTTTATACAAGAAACACACACAATATATGAACTCTTCAATCTAATGAGATATAATAATATCAGTCGGGTCTCTATCTAACCAAGTCGCTAAATCCAGGGGGGGGGGGGAGTTTAACCGGCTGGATGGCGTAGTTGGTTTGTCTCCGGCCTTCAACACCTTCGGTAACGGGTTCGACCCCGACCCAAGTCAGTGGATCTTTATGATGCAGAAAATTGACAGCGTCCATGTCGTATGATTTTGCGGCATGTAAAAGATCCTTCGAAAGCCTGTTTGGCTTGGGTGCTTTCTGCAAAATAAATTCCCAGAACAAGTTCGCATCGTCGGAGCTCAGGTTCTGGGGAGAAAACTGGGCATCAAAATTTCTTGCGGCTATTTGTATCGCTTTTCTGGTTCCACACTAAAAAGTGACACCAGTTCTTGGGGAATATACTAGGTCTGAGCAATGGTAAAAACACCAATCTGCAGCCCCACTGAAAAAAAGTTCGTTATGGGGAAAATTCGTCAAAAAGAGATTCAGATTTCAGTATTCGTTCTTAGCTTCAGGAAAAAGTTTACAAAATAGAAAAATTGGCAAAATAAAGGTTTGTAAAATGGAGGTCCAATTGTATATACTTTTTATTGTCTTCGACGATGAAAAAAACATTAAAGAATGAATTTTTGCCAAGATATTTTTCAAACGTTTGAAGAGAAAATGTTACAATTTAACCACGACTATGTACTTTAACTTAATATTTCAAAATGCAGCTAAAATATAACATTATCAAGTGTTGCGCTTTAAATGTTTAAGCGAATTTTTATACGGTAGATAATTCTAGTGCATTAAATCCCTTTTATTATCTCTTCCTCTCAGATGTAATTAAGCTTTTTTTTAAAACATTTTTTTTCTACATCATTGTAAAAAAAAAAAAAACTCAAGAAATGAACTTAATATTCATTAAATTTGAACTTTGTAATCATGGCGCACTTTTTTTTTTCTTTTCTGCTCCCTACTACTTTTTTTAAGGTTGGCGTTTTTACATAGAAAACTAAGGGTCGGAAGAATTGTTTTTAATTGATAACCAAAGTGAACAGTCTTTTAAAAGGTTGTAAAAAAACAAGAAATCATACGTTTTTAACAGCAAGAGGAACCACTTTCAGAAACGCCGGCGATGTTTTTAGGGAAGTTTTTCATACCTAAAAGGGAGGAATGTAAGGGGGTATCTTAGGGGGGGGATGTAGCTTTTAATATTCATAAAAATACGTTTTCACTCACGTATCTGTGAAAGTATTTTGCACTAGCATAAATGTGAAAGTTGCGTGAAGGCTCTAGATTTAGTTTTTCGAAGTGAAAGGGAAAAAGTTTTGCAGCTTTTTTTTTGTACATACGTAGAATCCTACCCTCCTTCCCCCTTAAGTTTTTTGAACTGTTTCTTTTTCTACACGTGCTCAGATATCTTAATGTTTTTTACATGTAAAACAGCTCTATGTAGAAAAAAAAATCCGAAAGAGAAAGAACTTAGGCGAAAAATATTGCCCTTTTTGCAATGCTTGCTCTTTAAAAAAAATAAAAAAAAGTACGTCATTAAGTAATTTTTATTCTTACATATATCTCATAAATTTAGATTAAAACCAATTAATTTAGCCTTCCAGGTTAAAAAAAAAATGAAAACGCATTAATGTCTTTTTTTTTTTACTAATTTTTACCCTTCTCTCCACGGATATTTTTTAATTATATATAATTTTTTTTTTCAGCTGAGTGAAAAAAAAAGTTTTTCTTAATTCATTTTTACTTCAATCTCTTTTAATCATATAAAAAATTATCTCGTAATGACTTGAATGTTTTGAGATTGTAGACGTTTAAAACTAAACAAATTACTCAAAGTTGGGCCAATGCACACTTCTGCCACAGTTGGTCTACAAATTAAGTAAAATAGCTCCTTTCGAAAGTTTCGCAGTGAGAAAAATAATAAATATAAAACTAAAATTAAAACTCCTTATGATTTGTTTTATGAATAATATATAATTTTCATATTATCGCAATATTTTATATATATATATATATAGAGAGAGAGAGAGAGAGTCACTTATTTGAAATGTGACACTTAAGATGGACCACTTTCAAAACAAAGATGCTTTTTAACTGTATCTATTTTTTCCTTAAATAACCGTTTTAAAAAATACTGTTCTTAACTTAAAGTAAGTCCCCTAACATAACTCATACAGGTATACATACAGAACAAGTAGATGAAAGAAAAATATACCGTTTTTAAGCTAACGATAAGTAACCATATATACTGTAATTTCCGAATATAAACAGAAAGTGCGTTTTTACTTCGAAAATTTACCCGAACTTCGATTTTAAAATAGGTCACTAGGAAGACAATATTGTTGCCAAGTGGATAAAAGGGGTGGAATATTTTCCAATCAAGTTGCTATAAAGTAAAAAACGAATGATAACAGTTTTATTTTTGGTGGCCCTATTGCAGCTAACAAATTCTTTTCATTCATTTCGTAAAAAAACACTATCTGTGCTAGCCATTTAGAGGAACTGATGCACTTTAAATCTGTCGGGGCTCAGATTTCCTCCCATGGTGTGGTGTGTAAAATTAAAGAAAAGGTGCCATCTCATGTGTTGTCCTCCTAGCTTGACTCTAGTTAAAAATAACGAGGTCCATCACCAAAAAGCCCTGCTGTAGCTGAACAGGGTGACGCTAATATTCACTCGCTTCCCCATTCACTTTGCACCATATTTTTTATTTAGAAAGTTAGTGGGCAGAGATATTCGTATACGACACGTGATCGTCAACCCATGTTTCATGTCCCGGAGAAAAAACTCACTTCATGATAACCATGTGTCATCACAACGAGAAAATATGAATTTAATAAAGGATTCGGAATCTTAGATTCTAGCACTGATTTTAAAGAATTTAATGAAGACCCCCCCCCCTCCAAAAAGAACTTTAGAAGATTAAAAACATTTGCGTATGACTAATAGAAATTCCCTAAGCTGCGTTAGCTGAGTGTAAATCGCTAAGCTAATCTCTAAAATTTTCCCTAAGCTACGTTTTTCCTGACACCAATGGTTCCGTACTGACCCCCATACTTCCCCTTAAAAAATTCAAAAAATATCGGCTCATACACAAAAATATATGCTGTATATCTCTAAATTTATTTTTGTAAATTTGGCGTAAATTGAGTTTTGTACCATCTTAAAGCTTGTGAATCTAATGAACTTCAGGGACGTCGGTTCTAACTCCTAATTGTTAAATTACGAGATATATCCCCAACAGCTCTAGTGTTGATCTAGTCTCAAAGTCGTCCCTACGGACCCCCAGGGGTCCCCGATATTATCTGGGGGTTCACGCAATTTTTAATGTAAAATAAAAATTTTGATCCATTTTTATTCTTTATGGAAATTTAAATAAATAACAATAATTCACTTGGATATTCCCGACTGGGTAATGAACTCTTTTACGCGTGGTCTTGCTCAGATCCCAAACACAGATGAATCTTTACTAATACAGGAGCATATTATTGAAATATTCACAAATAAGGGACTTAAACCAATGTTTGAACAAGTATACCACAAATTCTTGTTACAAAAACAGATCGTAATTTTATATCCTGTATTATAGGTTATTATACAGAACAAGTTGACTACTTTCTCGTCTTTCACTTTGCTACAACGGGGATTCAGTACTGTAAGAAAATCACACAAAAAAAAAGAAACCGTCTGAAAACTAGTGCTAAGGGGCGGGGAGGGGGGCTTCTCACAAACATTGAGAAGGATACATAAATACACTCATAATATCTCAACAAATTCATCCAAGTCAGTTTTTTAAAATTGATTCCAAACAAAATTTATAATTTCAATAAATAATTCTTGAACAAAACATTTTTTTTTAATTTGTTGTTTTTGTACTATGTATTATTGTGGCTTATTCACTTAGGAACCCAAAGTGAATAATCCCCCAAAAAGTTTTGACCTTAAAAAGTGGTCCGTGGGCAGTTTTGACTATAACAAGTAATAAAAAAAACTTTTTAAAGTCAATTCTACTTAGGTCAACAAAATATATATTTATATTTTCTTAGTTACTTTTATCAAATATTTACAATTTATATAAATGAATTTAAATATGACAGAATCACAACATTAAGGGGCAATTAATTTTTCTTACTTATTATTAAAGTATCGTATTGTCATCCAAAATAATCGTGTGTTTTAAATTTCAGTTCAACTGAATGCTTTGAAACGTGAGGGAAAAAAGAAATCTTTTAAAGAGTTTTAACCCAAGTCGCTAAAAAGGAAGCCAACGCGTGGCTGTATCTATTATTTTTTAAATAATTTATTTCAGCCAATTAATTTTAATTAATTATAATTAAATCATCATATTGTTACCCAAAACAATAGTGCATAGAAAATTTCAGTTCAAATGAGTGCTTTAAAATGGAGAAAAAAAAACTTTTCAAGTTCTGACACAAGTTGCCAAGAAAGATGCCAATGTGACTGTATTTGTAATTTTTGAATAATTAGTTTTAATCAATTAATTTTTATTAATTATAATTAAATTACTGTATTGTCTTCCAAAATAATCTTGTATATAAAATTTCAGCTCAACTGAGTGCTTTAAAATGCATTTTATTAACAATTGAGAATTTGAACAAGATAAATATATATATAAAGAGAGAGAGAGAGAGAGAACTAATAGAGAGTAGGAATTGAAAAAGGGGTCAGTGAGCAAGTTTTGACTATTAAAAAGAGTCCAAGGGTTAGAAAAGTTTGGGATCCACTGAGATCTAGTATAAAATTGGTACAGGAAAGGAAAAATAAAAGAACTAAAAATACATTTATGCATGTATGGGGATGACATATTCGCATAAAAGCCCTTTTCATGCTTCTAAACACAAGTTTTGTAAGATATAGGGTTTCATCTCTTTTCTACAATGTCGAATTTCCTTTTCAACGCTTGACGATGTTTTATTTCCAAGTGACTTACTCAGCATTTTGCTACGTGAGTTATTTAAACTGCTGAGTAAAAATGCAGTAGGTAATAATAGTGATTGGATTTTTTTTATCAAATTAGTGGAGAAGAAATACTGAAATCATTCTACATAATTCAGCAAAAGCTGCAATTACATTGAAAAGTGTTACAGATTACCTATGTGTCAGCATTTAACTTCGCATATGTAAAATGAACATTTTGAAATGTGGAGAAGAGGCATTTTGTTGCAATTTACGCTACATATTAAGAATATTCTAACTATTTTGCTTTTTTAATAAATCAATTTAAAAATTCGACACTGCTTCTATGAATACATCTTATTTGTAAAAAAAAAGTGTTGTGAAGATATAGAACTAAGTAACTATAGGACACACAGTCAGAAAATGCCACTGACAAAATAATCCTTTATAAAGAATAGCGAAGGAAAACACAGAGTATTAAGTTGAAAATTTTACTATGCATCAAATAAGACCGGATATTCAAGCGCATACTTATTTTTTTGTTAAATAATTCACGAATTCTATTGATATATATATATATATATATATATGAGATAAACTGCTATCCACAATAAATAGCTTTTATTAATTTAAGCGTTAGAACTAAGTACGCGATCTGTAGGCAATACAAAAATGGGCAAGTAATATGAAATAAAACATGAAGTCAATTCCTGTTTAGGTCAAAAAAGAAACATTTTATATTAGTTGCTTTCTATTAAATAATTACAATTAATATAAGTATTATATACATATGACAGAATCAGAATATTAAGTGGCAAAATAAAAAGCGATTTTCCTTGTAATTTCCCATTCTCCTTTTTATATATGGTGTTGGACTATTATTTTTGTGTTACTAGTTATTCATTGAATAAATTTAATTATTCCAATAAAATAGTATATTAAAAAAGCCATCACATTCTCAGAAATTACGCCATTGCAGGAGGGATTTGAGCTCAAGACCTTTGGATTGGAAGCCAAACACGCTACCCATTGCGCTACAGGGACACAACGAGCGATTTTCCTTTTTATATATGATTTTGAACTATTATTTTTGTTCGTTACTATTTATTCATTAATTAAATTTAATTAACGAGTTAATAATTGAAAAACTATATTAACATCAAGTATCATAAACTACAAGTTTTAAAAAATGTATTTGAACTTGAGTGGATGAACAAAAAGTATTTTATCGACGATTGAAAATTTGAACAAGATATATACAAGGGGTGATCAAATGAAAAGGTACGAAACGACTTAAAAATGAAACAGTTAAATATTTGCATATTCCGCCAAGGGAGAATGTAGCGAGACATCTCGGGATGCCATTGGAGACTCTGACTGGGATCGGATCATGCCAAGCCGGCGTCCAAATGATGCGAGCACAGAATTACTCGAGCACAGAAAAAGCATTAACTCCGATGTGTACTGTGAGACACTCCGACGCCTACGCAGGTCCATCAAGAACAAAAGACCGGGGCTGCTCACGGAGGGTGTGGTTCTGCTCCATGATAACGCGCGTCCACACGTCTCCAGAGTCACACAAATGGAACTGGTCAAGTTCCAATGGGAGACGTTGGACCATCCATCCTACAGTCCGGACATGTCACCCTGCTATTTCCATGTGTTTGGTCCACTGAAGAAACACCTGAAAGGAAAGCGCTTCAACTCGGACGACGTACTCAAGGACACTGTGAAGGACTGGGTCTCGTCACAGCCACAGGAATTCTGGGAACAAGGAATCCTGCGGCTTGTTCATCAGTGGGATCGTTGTGCTCAGGCCTATGGTGTATATTTTGAATAAAGTCTATATTTGTACCCACCGTGTCGTTTCGTACCTTTTCATTTGATCACCCCTTGTATATATATATATATATATATTTATATAATTGAATGAGAAAGGATCTGTACTTATCTGAAATGAGATGCAACCACTGAAATCTAGAAAAGAGAAATTCCCCGAAAGCTTCGAATCAATAAATGGCTATAATCCCGGTTAATAATTCAAGAATAAGGGACTATGATTTGAACATGGCTAACACGGCAATATTTTCCACATAACAACTATTCTCTATCTTACTGATTATCCATATGTTATTTAGTAGTGGTGTTTATTTTTTTATATTTTGCTTTGTGAAGTTGTTCTAGCTCAAAGTGACAAGATGGCAGGTTGGAAAAACCCCGATTTAGTCATCGTGGATAGCCCATTGTTATAACCTTAAAATCAGTGTTTTTTAAATGACTGATTTAAAAACTATTTTTGCAAGAGAAAATACTCATAAGTTATATTAACGTACTTATATACGTAGTAAGTTTCAAAAATTCCCGGACTGTGAATCTATAACTTAAAAACTATCACCAATTAAACTGCTGAAACACATCCTCCTACGAAATAAGATCCTTAAGTAGCAATACACTTTTGCCATGGCTTTTGAAGGTCATCGAAACATTTCTGGGATCCCTTTTTAGCCATGTCCTTTAATTCAGCCTGAGATATACTTTTAACTTCATCTGCGGATTGGTCTTCGTTTTACATAGAGGAATGATATACTGACACACCTATACATGTTAAGATCCTTAGTCAGTATCCCTTGACATGTGGCTGAGAATATTCCAACTGATTCTGCTGTTGTTTGAAGCCTGTTCTTACGTACCGTCGCAGAAACCTTTTCGATGTTTCCAGCGCGGGTCTGTGGACTTCCAGAGCGTTTGTCGTCTTCGATACTTTCCCTGCCTTCTCTGAAACGTCGATGCCCCTCAAAAGCGATAATGTATCAAAGCCTTACAACTGATTCAAAATTTTGTATGTCTCCGTGGCATTCTTTCCCAAGCGAACACGAAAATTAATATCCATTATACGCTTAACAAAAGCAATTTCTTTCAAACGTCGACGACAAAATACTATACTGTGGTGACCCACCGACTACGTGATTTGGAACAATTTGTCTTAGAAAAGGAGAAGAATGCAATAACATAGAAATGTTATTGTAGTCACTCTACTGCAAAAATTTCCCGCGTTATAGGCTCATTCCAGGAACTCTTGAACCCTACTGGTACTAAACTCATTTTAATATCAAGGTACCCTACAGACGGTCCTAAGGTACCCCGACTACCCTAAATTTATGAATTTTGCAAAAAAATTGGCAATTTTTTTTAATGATTTCATTTATAGCCGATCTTATTAGCTTTATAAAAATATCAAGATTATTATTTTCTGTTCACTGAACAAAAACTACAAGTGTTTTAGTAAAAGCAGATGCCATTACTTTAACCAAGATGCCATACTTTAAAACGCGTTTTCCTCGAAATGTGCGTGTTTTTTTTTTTGAAAATGCGCAAACGGGGTCAGTGATTGCTAAAACAGTTTTGAAAATAATTAACTGAAATCTCTTTTGTATTTTCTGTATAATAGTAAAAGTGTTTTAACTTTCAAATGTATCAATCACTGTTTTATTTCAAAATTTACAGTCCCTTATGTGAATATAATCACTGTCTGTTTTTTTAAGCAATTTCATATAATAATTAAGATAAAGTGCTCTAGTTTTTGTAAAAATTAAAATATCTCTTGATCTGATCGTCATTTCAAAAATGAATAACAGAGCAACACATCAAAGTTGAAAATTTGTTCATAAACTTTTGGTACAGAATGGGCCGCGTTTTTGCTGTATTTTGCATTTTTTTGTCCGCGTTTTTTCCCATTTTAGTAGTAATAAGTTCTTTTTCTCTTCTTAATTTAGCATACTTTTCTTAAAATGTACTAAAGAAGTTTAAAAACAACAAAAATAAAAATCCTCATATCTCCATTTTTGCAAGAAAAAGTTGTTCGAAGTAGTCGGATACCTTAAACTTCTGTCGCTAAAGCAGTAAACACACGTTCTCGTAATCTTGAGCAATATTAAAATTTTTAAAGCTAAGTAATGATAAAAATTGTATAGAAAATTAAAAGGTGTTAATCTTTGTAAAAAAGGTGTGGGGGAGAAGAAAATAGAAGAGAGAACCATTTACAAAAGAAAAAATTATTCTAGATTATTCTCTATGTTGCATTTATTTCATAGTAAGCTGATTTTGCTGTCTTTATTATCTATTTCTGTATCTTATGATATATCCAAATTTCAAAGGGTAGAGTTAAGAATAAAAACATACTTTTTGAAAGATCTTCTAAATACTTCCAGAAACAAAACAAGGCGTAAGAAGAAAAGGAAAGGGAAAAAGAAGTTTTCTTTTTCTCTTATGTTAAAACCACTAACAAATTCCCTGGGGGGAGTGAGCATGAACAATAATAATAATAAAAAAAGAGCAAGAAATTCTCTTCTTCCAGCTCCGTGCCGGCTCTTCTGGACCTCAGTCCGTCAGAGATCATAAAATAACAAAGCCAACAAAACCTCTGCCAGTTCTAAAATTTGATTTAAATTTTTTTTCCTGCCCCTGGAAGAAAGTTGAAAAGTTTTTCTTTTGAAAAAAAATTGTGTGAAGTCTGTATTTTATTATTTTATTTTATTCTATTTTCTTTTAAAATTCTCTTTTTGACTTTTTGTACGTAAGGCAAAGAGTACAAAATCTAATCTAAAAATCTGCGGTGTCCCTTTTTTATGTATTTTATTTTATTTTTTTCTCGTTTGCGACTTTTCGGAATAGCTCCGGGGGATTGCGCCGGACCTGCCCAGAAGAATCAGTAGTCTCTAACCCCTGAATTATACTGTGGGTGGAATTCTTTTTTTTAAGGAAGTTTTTGGAATACCAGCTTCAACATCGATATTCTCCTTTTGTATGCAAAATGTAGGATAAGTAATTGAAAATAAGAGGCTTATAAGTTTTGTTTAATAAGAATATTTTATTTGTCATTTCATTTACTTAAAAATAATTGCTCCGAAAAAGGAATATTATTTTGATTTTCTTAAGGCGAGATTGATTGCGTTCAAAAACATGATTTGGAAAAAAGTATGTAAATGAAATAAGTTTTGATACTTAACATCTGATATAAAATATGACTGATACTTATGTATTAGTTGATTAAAAATATACATATAAAATTGTTTTAAGAACATTATTAAATATAATTTAAAAGAATTTTTTTTTTTGGTAAAAAATGAAGAAAGTATGACATATTTTCAGGAAAAATGCCTCTGTAATGATTTTTTCCCTATGTATAGCTAGGACTTCTATTAAAGGGTTGAACTAGAATTTTTGAAAATTTCACATTATTTTCAGTTTTGGTTCTCTGAAATATATTTAATAACCGGGGTCTTTTTTTTAAAAAAATTTCTCTACATTGGTATATTAAAATATATATGAATA
Source organism: Trichonephila clavata (assembly GCA_019973975.1). Taxonomy (NCBI): domain Eukaryota; kingdom Metazoa; phylum Arthropoda; class Arachnida; order Araneae; family Nephilidae; genus Trichonephila; species Trichonephila clavata. Next base: position 63,763 of record BMAO01005203.1, on the reverse strand, counting down.
AGTCTCTTCTAAAATGTATATTTTTTTTAAAAAAATCCTAGTTCAGCTCTGTACAGAAATCTTCGCTATATATAGGCAAAATATTATTGTTATAGAAGCAATTTTCATAAAAAAAGAACATTTTAAATATATACTATTCTTTTTTCATTTTATTCCAAAAAATTGCATTTCAATAACTTTTATTGTAATAGTATCCTTAAAACAATTTTATATGTATATTTAAATTTAGTAGCACTAAATAATAAAACAATATCAATTTTTAAGCTTTTTTCAAAATACTGTTTCAAATGTAGTCTCTCACTTACCTCCAAGCTAATAACTATAGATTAAAAATATATCTATAATATATAATTTAGTTTAATAAGTTTGAAGTTATTTTATAACATGAAAGCTGACTTCACTTAAACTCATCGCAGTTTACGAATTTATTAATGCCTCAACGAATAATTTTCTATTTTCTTATTTCATATTTAGGTTAAAATTTTATTTGCATAAGACTTAATATAAGTGAAAAAAATTAAATTGTTACTGAATAGGTATCATGTGACTTTCTTCCACGGCTGAGAGTGGCCGTGGTAGCCTAGTGGTCATGGCCACGAACTCATGGTCGGCGTTGTCGAATCTCAGGTTTGAGTCCTGGGGCCCCACTGAAACCCGCCGTGTGGAGGATGTCTCAAAGTCCTCCCGTAGAAGTATTATAGTAATTCGAAGAGGGGTGCCAGCTCAAGTGTCTCCCTTGACCGTGATTCCAGATTACGAAGTCCATTGCGAATAGCCCTTCACAGTTCGATGTTTATAAACACTCACTCCCATGAAAGCAGAACAAAATTACATTCTGAAAACTTGAATATGAGAATTATTATTCTAGAATTTATGTCAGAAAAAAAATTTCCTTAGCACTTTTTTTAAAAAAAAAACATTTAAATTTATTTTAGGTAGGTTTTTTTATAAAGAAAAAATATTTTGAAAGATGTTAATAAGTATATATAATAGAAAGAATATGGAGTAATTTTTTAGAGATAAAGCGGATTTATATTATAATTTTAGAAACTGAATTATATTTAGCTATTTACCAATTGATTGATTGATTTATTGATTTAATGTTGCATTTTGAATTTACACCATGGCTGTCGGTGGTGGATACGTAATTCTGAACCACTGTAAGGTAACAAAAATGTCACCTGTGATCTGGAATACCACTTTCCAAACTCCCATACCACACCAAGAATTAACGTGAATTATCCTCTCTACAAAGCTGGTTTTAAATGTTACCGGGACCATGGCTCAATAGAATACAAATATTGGAAAATAGAAGTTTAATTATGACTTATTTCCGCTTGTGCTTTATGTAAGAGAGAGAAATAAGCTCTTTCTTAATAATTGCACAGGCAAAAACTGAAAACTCGAACATTACTATCATATTCTGACTTCTGTTACTCAAAGAACAACATATTTTGATGTGTGTGATAACCGTTTCTATATGAATAATTCTCTTTCTTCACATCAGACTGTACTTTCTATAAGCTTTATTACCAAATAGACTTTTATTTTTATACTGTAACGACGAAACTGTTGAGTCGAATCATTTTTATACATTAAACATTCATATTGAATGTTTCATGTTTCCCATTTATATTTAATGCTCCTTTTTTATCGTTTTCAAAATTAAGGATATTTATCTGTAATGATACACGGTACGAGTTAACACATACCTCGCGTGTTAATAATGATAGGGGTTTTTTGCCTAAAAATGTGTTAAGACTTGATTCCCGTTTTTTCCTTCACATCAGGTGAGAAAGCCATGTCTGTAATTTAAAAAATACATTTCGTTAAGTTTTAGTCGTCAACATAATTTTTAATCGTCATTGAAATTTTTTATTGAATTCGTGAAAAAAACGTATCATTATATTATTCGGTATTTTATTTCAATTGGTCCAAATATATACACAGTTTATGTTTAGATAAATTGTAGATAAATCTGAAAATTAGGTACTTTATGTACTAAGGGATTTACTAGATTTACTAGAATTCGCCTTCCTGCCGAACTGCAGCTTGCTAGATAGTACTGGTTATAACAGTTTCATGAAAATAAAATAAGGAAATTTTGGGAAAATTTACTTCAACGATATTTCAGAAAAGAAGTGAAAGGTTATTAATAAATAGCTGTTGAGGTCATGAAGAGAGTTGGCACTCTGCTTCACAATCTCGAACTGTACCATATTCAATCGTTCGATGGAAAGTTTTGCAAATGACTGTTTCATTCACCAAGAAGACATGTTATCAAAAAAATTCTTCAATGAGCTAAACTCATGTGAGGTTATAATCACATGATAACTGCAATTACGCATTTCCAGCCAATCAGCTCATAAATTCATGTAACGTCATAATCACGTGATAAATACAAACTCATGTTTCCTGTCAATCAGTTCATGCGTTCCGCTGTTGCCAACTCCTGATTTTTGAAGAATCTTTTAAAACTTACATATATTTATCAAACAATAATAACGCTTAAAGATAATAACAATAATAATGCACAAAATGCACTGGATTTAAAAGTATATGTATTATAAATATATATATATTTTTTTAACTCAAGACAACTTTTTCAAAAATCTTAATACTCGAACATCATTACCCAATTCTCCAAACTTGATGTTTTATCTAAAGTAGAACAAGTAAAAATCTAATGTCAGTTTTGAATTCATTGAAAAACAAGTGATTGCATTTATCTTATGATCGTCCTGAATTTGGCCTATTGAATTAGACCACAAACGAGATTTTTCATTGTTACAATATACTTTTAAAATTAAATTCATTATTTGTGAAAGCAGGAGGGAGTTGTAACAAAGCAAATCGAAAAGTTAAAAGCGGATAATGGGTAAAATGCCTGATCATCACAAAATAAATGCAGTCAATTGTTTATCAGACTTGTACTTGTTGTTCTAATTTTAAAATTTAGATAAAATTTCATATCTGATAATTGGATAAGACGCAGAAAAGGTTTTTTAAAATTTAAAAAAAAGTTTTTTTTTTGTTTATACTTAATGAACAAGTGCATTTAATTTACCTATGTGCTTTATTATTATTGACGATTATATACTTTTCAAAATAAAGTTTCTGTACAAAGTAACAGCTGTCGACAGCGAAACACACGAACTCATTGGCTAGAAACACGTGATTGCCTTTATCATGTAACTATGACGTCAGGTGATCTTATAAACTTATTAGCTAGAAACACGGGATTGCAGTTATCTTGTGACTATGACGTCACATGAATTTAGCACTTTGAATGAAACATTAAAAAAAAGAGAGAATTTTTTCTCATTGGCATAACATATTTTTAAAGTTAAGTTCATTATTGGTAAAAGGTGATGCGTGTGCATGTGCATCATAAAATTTTAAAAAATTTAAAAATGTTTTGTTGTCTAATTTAGACAATAGGAGGATAATGTTCCTATATGCTCTGTGTCCCCTAAAACCATAAATCAGTCAATTGAGCAATAATCTCTTTGGTGACTAGTAAAAGCTTAACAGAAGGAATTAATCCAGATACCATAACGTGGGATAATTAAACGCCCACAAATAATCTTGGTGACAAAAGGGATTTTCGCTTAAAATCAAGTTTCAGTGTGGCTAGGCGATAGAATATGTAAGCCAATCACATTTTAGGTCAAATCGTATTTTAGTTAACATCTTTGGGAAAAAAAAAAAAACATGTACCAATTTGCTCCAGCAACTCTTTTTCCTGCATTGGACCTATATCCAATATGAAGATAATAATTCGCCAAGCTGGCAATAAATAAAGTTGTGTACCAAAAGAAGATCCTATTACATTTTACACTAATCTGAGTTTTAGAAAAACTTTTCGAGTGATAACTTCGCCAAACCTGTTGGTAGCACTCCCTCTTGAAGTCGTAAGTGATGCCTCATCGTGGAAATTTAGTTAAAAGGCGGCATTCGACTTCATTACCGCAGGCGAAACATTTCGCCAATTGGATAGGGGAAGAGAATCAGCGGACTCGATCTCATTTCCTCAATATTTCAAATGTTGGGGAAATAGAGCCGAGGATGGTCCCGCTCACCCCCGTCTTTCACAACTTGACCAGCTGAGCCACCAACAGATTCAACAATATTCCCTCGGCGAATTGGAAGGGGGGGGAGGGGAGAATTCACCCACACAGGAGGAAATTCCCCCGGGAATACGATCCCACTCTTGCCACAGGTTGGTTTCCAGTCTTGTACACTATGATAGACTTTCAATTTATTTCAGGAAACTCCGATATTTGAGAATGCTTTGTGTGAAGATGTAGAAAAACTTGGTAAAAAATTGATTATAAATAGAGTTTTTTTCATAGAATGACTCTTAAAAAATACATATCTTTGTCTTATGTTAACCAGGGAGGTGTCGCGTGGGGCACAGAGTCACCCCAGGGTTACGAAGATTTAAATTCTGGGAATCTTGTTTATTTGTTACCAATGACTTAGACAGTATTCTCTTGTATGACAGTCTTTCTGGGAACTTAAATGCATTTGTCACTTTTATGAGAATATGTGGCAAAATTTTTTTTCATTCTTAAGGTACTTTCGGTGGCTGAATTCCATGTGCAACCATTTTTGTTCCAAAATATTTTCTAAGGGTAAACTACATTTTCCCCCTGTGAATGACTTAGTGGTTTTGATTACTTTGTTGTACGACTCATTATGGTTTGTAAATGTAAATGAACAGAATAAAAAAAATAGATTTGGGCATCTGCGATCTCTATTGGATGAAATTAAAACTAATCAAAGAAAAAAAAAATGAAACGAGCCTTACAGTAGTCGCATACGATGTGTAACATCTGACATGTTATCATGGTAAATTCGCAATAGCAACTTAAATCCTGAAAAAAATGAATCGAGTATGATTGGAAATAATTTTTTCTATGGAATAATTATATCTTTAATGAAAATTTTATTTAATTAACACAAGGAGTAATGCTATTTTTTATCAAAAATAATTATTCTTGTTCAATTTGGGAAGAGCGGTAATGATAATTTATGATAACTAAAATATGACACATATACTTGTGTTTTCAAAGTATTTAAAAACCGTTGAAAAATAGCGTCAATAACAGTACCACTGTTAGTTGTCGAAACATTTCGATTTGTGTTCATTTCGAGCTTGAGTTCATCATTCAAAAAAGCTATGAGTGGCTCGGCTTCTAGCAAACTGAAGTTAACTTTAAAATCACCACTCAAAATCAGGGAAGCGAGTGATACTTTTTTTTAAAAAAGAGCAGAACCACCTTCGATATATGGTAAAAGTAAAAAATGCAGGAAACCTTTAATTTTTTGAACCGTTTTATTCGGAGAAATGTATACGACCACCGAAATCACTGTTTGTCCATTTTCAAATAAGCATTTTGCCGCACATATGTCCCCAATATCTTGACTAACAATACTTTGTCCACTTATTTGACGATAAGTAATAGCCATATGTCGAACCACAACATATGAGTTGTTCTGCTTACGATAGATCGCAACACCAGCTGCTCTGTGGCCCGGTCGTTTAAATTCTACGCAGCAATATTAGTCAGGTATCGAAACACGTTCATCATTGTCTAACCACGTCTCTGCCTAAAGGACTTTTCTTCTTCTCAGATCCTAAAGTGAGAAAACAAAAACAAAGATCCCACGGTCTAGACCGCAGGCGGTGGGGGATGGAGGCGGAGCCCTTCCGGAATGAAGGAGAAAAAACAGAACTTCACTGAATAGCACGGGCTTCCCCAACTTCCTGTTACTCACTTCCGTCCCTTTTAACGAAATCACTCCCACAAATCTCCAGCAATTGAGAGGAAAGATGTTACACATCAAAAACTTGACGAAATACAGTGGTGGCAAAAAGTCCTGAACACACTCATTTTTTAGCGTAATTTTTGTGTTTGACTTCATTTTTCGTTGTGAAATTATCGCACTATCTTAAATATTGTTATTGATTTTAATGTATTTTTTTATGCTGATTTCAAATCTACTACTAGTTTTTTAATGACTAAAATATTTTTTGTAGTAAAGCTGCCTGAACACAATAATGTGAAATATGTGCAGAATAAAACAATATAGAATAACATGATATGCAAAGAAAAATAACACGAAAATTGACAAATACGGTATATTTAATAAGCATTTTGAAAATTACATTGTTGTCACATGTTAGAAAATCAATATTTTATGGGCCAGTCGTTTGCTTTAATTACGGCTCTACATCTTTTTGGCATGGAAGGCACCAATTTCAAGGGAAGATCTTTCGTGACAATATGGTTGAAGGAAAATATTAAAGCTTCAATTAATTCACGTTTGTTTAAAGGTTTTTTCTTTGAAATTTCATATCCAATTTTAAACCATAAGTTCTCGATTGGATTAAGGTCAGGAGACTGTCCTGGCTAGTTCATTCTATTCACAGTATGGTCTTTCAACCATTTCTGGACTACCTTTGCACGATGACAAGGGGCATTATCGTCCTGAAAAATCCATGACTGATTCCCAAAAAGATCTCTCGCAGTTGGTAGCAATTTATTTTGTAGTATTTCAATGTAATCCATGGCTTTCACTGTTCCTCTAACGATGTGAAGTCTTCCAACACCATGAGAAGACATGCAACCCCATACCATCACTTTTGTCGGGTTCTTTACTGTGGGCTTCAGACACTGAGGGCTGAATTCCTCGTGAGTGCGTCGTCTTTTATAGGAACTACTTTGGTTGCCAGAAATACAAAACTGACTCTCGTCACTAAATATTACCTTTTCCCAGTCTTTAATAGTCCATAATGAATGTTCCCTTGCCCATGTCAATCGCCTCTTGCGTTGAAATTCAGTCAGTAATGGTTTTCGGCGTGCTTTACAGCCTGATAACCCAATTTCCAGCAATCTTCCTCTAACAGTTCTTGGGCACACACTCACATTTGATGTCAAAGTCCATTGTTTCAAAATTTGCGAGGAATTAAGCTTTCTGTTTGAAAGTGAAATGCTGTGCAATAACCTGCCTTCACGTAAAGATGTTTTCTGGGTCGTCCTGATCGCCCCCTGTCCGCAATAAAATGTGTTCTATAAAATCTTTTCAAAGTTCTCACAACTGTAGACAGGCCACATGGTACTTTAGCAGCAATTTGGCGCATAGAATAACCTTCTTCCTTCAAATGTATTATTTTGTACCTTTTATTCTCAGGCAGATATGAAAATTTAGCCATAATTCCAATATTTTCCACAAACGCACTTCAAATTGCTTTCAATACACTATTTTCCACAAGCACACACAACTTCATTCAATACAATAAACCACGTTTCACCTTTTTCTTTCAACCCTTTACCGCTACTGCTCTCTGATTGGTTGAAATAACGGAGCATTTCATTGGTGGAAAACACACTCACTCATTCTTACAGTGACCTTGTGCTTTATTGTCAAGGGTTTTTCAACATATCAATGAAACTATTTACTTTAGATGAAATCTACAAGCAGATTTGAAATCAGCATGAAAAAATACATTAAAATCAATAACAATATTTAAGATAGTGCGATAATTTCACAACGAAAAATGAAGTCAAACACATACGCTAAAAAATGAGTGTGTTCAGGACTTTTTGCCACCACTGTAATGGATGTTATTCATGAGAGCGAAAGTAAATTTCATGAAAGCGATGAACTTGAAATGTTTAAGTTGAAAGTAAAATTTTCAAATGCTACCTAAAAACTCTATGAAGAAAGATGTGAAGCCACAAGTGTACAAAAAGACACATTGCGCCCTGTGAAAAAGACAAGCAAGAAAATGTTCTCCATTCTATTTGTAGATCATCTAAGAGCAATAAAGGTACAATAACTTGAACAAAATGTGACAATTTTACCTACAAATATCATTCCTGTAATGTTAGTGAAAAGTGTCTCTGATGTGTTCGCTTTATTAAAGTAACGCCCATTTTTGAAAGGATTTAGTTCAGTTTGATTGATTTTTTTTCTCAAACTATCAAAGAAACTTGAAAAGTCCGTATAAGTATACTTTCTCTTAATTAAATTATTCACTATAATTACACTTTTTATCGGTACTATAAAAATAACTATCACAAAAAGGATAGGGGTAACTCCGTCATCCCAAGTGACCACTAGCGTTAGTATCGAGTGTGTGCCTTCTACTGGGTTAAAAGAAAGGAATTAAAAATGCAGATAAATGGATTGTTTATAACGTCGCGTTTCAAAACAATGCGAGGTCTATTGGCGAGGGATTCATAATCTTGATTCATGTCAAGTGATAAGGACCACACTTGAGTTACTATCCCAATCTCTAGATTTTACCAATGACATCAACATGAGGATATTACCAGATCATTGTGCAACAGCCTTCCTTACACGAGATACCTTAGTAGCATTAAGACTTGAACCGACTACTTGACACAAACAAAGTTCCCTAACGTTGCTCTATGAAGGTATTAATACAATGAAACTATAAAAAAAAGTTTTCAAGAAAACTTTACAATGCGTAAAATTGGTATACATCTTAAAATCACGTGAATCATTGGAACTGTTAACTGTCTGTAAAAATATTTCTGTTTGAGTTCTGTTTTTTTAAAGACTGGTCAAGACAAAAGTCTTAAGCTCTCTCAGGTCTTAGATAATTAAATTTATAAAAATGAAATTGAACAAATTTGATGATAAATGTTGCATGAGAGCCTTTTGCTTAACACTTCAAGATATAAACGCTGTATCATTCTTGTATAAAATAGAGCTATAAGATCTACTTTAGTCAGCCGTTTTGACAATGTTCCATTTTAATGCATTTATAAGTTGTTTTTCTTTCCTGTCGAAGATTGCATTAAAAGATACAAGCCTAAAGTCTATTGAAAAAGAACTTGAATTAGTTCAGAGAAACTATGGTTAATCCAAGTGCATCGAGAAATGAATGGTAAAGCTTAGAAAAATCGTCTTGGGACTTTCATTTTAAATTCGTGTGTTTATGGTATGGTTTTAAAGCCATAACATATTAATGTCTTGAGCGGTACATTCTTTTGCCCAAAATGTTCCCCAAAAAAGGCACGTTTTTATTGCGTATTACTAATCATACTCAACAGAATGCGAAAATGGAAGAATTTTATTTTAATTTGCGGAACAGTTTTCACACTATTCTTTATTTTATAGTTCTGAAACACAGAAATCCTTAAATGTATGCTTTTTATTAGTACACTTTGCAAGCTATGAAAAAAAAAAGCTATCATATATCATATATTTTCTCTCATACAAAAAACAAATTTCATGCTCGTACCTTTTTTTCAAATGATTGAGAATTTTTTGTCTGTGTGTATATATAAAAGCACACACAACTTTTAGCATGATGTAATGCTCAGTCTTACATTGCAATAGAGACAGAGATAATATCGGCTTTTTTGGATTAAGTCTCCATTTTCATTTCTTCTCAAGCAACAGATTGGACATTTCCTTACCGATGCCTGTTCTTTATTGAATCTGAGTTTCTGCCTTCAATGAAAAATTCCCGCTTTCACCACAGAGAAAATCCCGGATGAGTACCACGGACAAACTGCAGCTTCTTAAAAACACTAGCACCAATAATCTCATTATAAGAATTTAAAATTTGTGCAAATCAAAGATAGAACGAAGAAAATATAAGTGTCCGTACAGCATACATGCAAATTGCTGCGACTATCTTTCGGTAGCCCGTACGTTTTACGGGCAATTCCGTTAACGAGTTAAGAAACAAATCCCACCTTTGCACGTGCTGTGAATTTTTTGGAGCTTGAAAGTTTTAAAATGCGATTGTCAATGGAGTAAGGTGAACTAAAATACTGCGTCTGAGGCTTTTCCTAATTATAGGAATCGTACCCTAATCCGCTGGGTTGTTAACAGTGGCGTAACTTACAACCCTGCATTGCGAGGGAGGCAGAGATTCTAATGGTCCCAAAGCCTAGCCGCTGCCTTTACAGTTGAAGTTTGGGTAAAGTGCAAAAAACATGTGTACAGTCACAGTCAATGCTTTTTTTTTGTTTTGCTTAGTGTTAATAAATAAGACCCGAATTTGAAACATTTTCACAGATAGAAAAGTATTCCAGCATAATTATAGTATTCTGGCTTCGCAATCCAACAGAGAGCAACATATTTTATCACACTAATTTGTTTTCTGTCAAATGAAATACGTTTCGCATTTTTCCTCCTATAGCATAATGCTAAAGAGCTATCATTTTACTTAAAAAAGGGAAAAATTAATTATCTGCGGAATATTTTGAAATTTTAAAAACACTTTATAATAAACAGTTATATGAATTATAACAAATTTTTCTGTCTGAAAATGTGTTCCGCGTTTAGTTGAAGCTCTCGTGCATTTGGCGAAGACAGCTTAAAGTTGGCAAGAAAAAATATATAAGAAGCAACAATTGATTTTTCATTTGTAATATTTCCTTTAAGGAGATTCTTGGCAACTAAAGTTTTAAATTACTTTCGAATAATGAAAACACCACCATCAGCTGGAGTTCGATTCTATAAATTTCTTCACAAAGCTTTGATACAGACGAAAACAACTGCATTTATCTTCAAGTTGGTTCAGCTTTAAGTAAGGCTTATGCTCAAGGGGACAGGAAACACACAGTTATTTAATAAGGTTGTAAATTGATGTTAAGTTAAAGAAGAAAATATTTCACCTAAGAATTCATCAAACAATTTCTAAAATCATTATCATTCTCTAAAATTAGTGAAAAGGTTGATTTTTTAAATTTTTATTGGGAAAAAAAACTTTAATTCCTTTTGCTTTTCTTATACAATTTAAATTTAACTATGGTACTGATATACATCCCTTAACTGCCGAATTAAAGTTACGGATTCATTCCCCAATGCCAGCGTTTTCCCCGTAGTTGCACGCATGTGATGTCTCGAGGAGGGGAAGAAAAGGAATAAATAAGCAAATCCTCTGAAATATGTAAATCCTTCGCAAACACTGTCAAGGCTCTTTTACTGAATTCAAGGCCATCGGAATAGTTTTAAGGATAGCAGTGAACAGAAAAAAATTTGTACTTCAGAGAGACGTATATATGTCCTCGACAATTAACGCTTTGGCTGAGTGAGACGTTTACATACGCAGGTGGCACTTAAGAAATTAAATTTGTATCGTAGTTTTACGTCAAATTATATTATTATTAAATTCATTACATTGTTATAGTATGGAGAGGGGGGGGGCGATGAAAAATTATTTTTGAAAATCGGGTCGCAAACACTGAAAGTTTTAGAAGCTCTGCTCCAAACTGCAAATTATAACACACAATGAATATTTTTGAAAATTCTACCCATCTTATAATTTTGAAACTATGCTCACATATTAACACTTATATAAATAAATAAGTTAATGAGAGATTTTGACAAAGAATTATTTAAAAAAATTTTACAGTTTCAAATGTATATTAATGTTTTCCCGTTTGGAAGCTTTTCCAAACTACATATAACTTTTACATTAAACTTTGCACTACATATAATTGTTTAAAAAAAAAAGCTACTTACACAGTATTTAAAAATGCTCAAATTATATGATTATAATGATGCAATAAATAAACAGAAAATATTAATAGCTTTAAGCACGACCCGTTAATTTTCTTAAAAAAAATCTTTCTTTAACTTAGTCTATATTTTAGTACTACTTAGAGAGTGAAAATGTTGTGGGAAGAGACTCAAGAATACTTGTATATATACACGAGTTTTTTCTTCTTCTTTTTTTTGTACACTAAGTGAAGTTATATAAACATAATAAATTATATCGTTCCTCTAAAATTTAGATGCATCATAATGAGAAACAGAAGTTCGTACTGTCTTGAAATCTTTGTATTCTTCTCAATGGAAGGCGTGAATAACATGTTACAAAATTCTTTTTTTTTCATCCCCCCCCCCTTCATCTGATTCCGTAAGGCGCACCTGTGGAAAAGAGGCGTGCCTTAGATCATGGCACTTTCTAAAACTTAATTGGAAAGTATATCTCAAATTTATGTTTCAGGCATAATTACTGTACCTGTATAACACACCTACGAGGGAGGAGAGGTCGTGTATTTCTTTTCGGTTTGCATTGTTCTTTATTCCTGGGACGCGTGGTAGAACTTCATTGAAGGAATCCAAGAAATTTTTCCTGCAAAAATGAATGCTCTTTACTTATGTATATGTATGCCTTATTGTTAATATAAAGTATAGGGAATTTTTCTAACGAATTAAATTGTTGAAAATTATTTTAAGTATTGAATAAATTTGAATTCTGTATCGATGGAATAGATCTTGATATAAAATTCTAAAAACCGATTCCAAAAAAAAAAAAAAAAAAAAAAAAATTGCGTTTTTTTAAAATTATTTTAATATTTAAATTTTAGGACAACTTTTGTAACATAATTATATTTTAAGAGCACAAAAATTGAATTTTATAATATTTTTACTGCCATATTTATTCGAATCTAATACGCACTGTAATTTCTTAATACTTTTTTCGTCAAAAAATATAATAATATAAAATGGTTTATAGTTATCCGATATTTATACAAAGTTAAGGAAAAATAAGACAAGAAATAATAAGAACTAAAAAATTCATTTATTTTACAAGTTTTAAGAGCTTTTAAATATACATACATGAACCTAAAAGATCAGGGTTAGAATAAATACAATACATCCTCTATATTCCCTCACTGGATTGCCTACAATGACATTTTAAACAACTAATTATTTTTAAAAGACTCAGTATGCACGTGCTTAATGTTTCATATATCCACAGCTTGTTACAAAGTGCGATTATATAAGCAGAAAGTGTATAATTTCAATGTTAATTTTATCTCTTAAAATTTTTTCTCAATTAGTACATTTATGCTTTGATGTCGTCAATATCACTGAAAGCTCATGTAAAAAAGGAGAAACACGTGATAATACCTAAAAATAGGAAACAGACCAATTATTCCTCACAAATTATTCTTAAATAGTTGATAGTTACTGCAAAGTTTTAATTTTTTTTTTTTACTTAATTTTTTTTGAGTAATAAAAGTTTTGTAGAATAAGCAACACACACAAATATTGTGATTTCACATTCATTTTAAACATCTGTTTAGCTTCACTTTATTTTGTAAAGTTATTTAAGACAGATGAAGATAGCTTATTTTATATAAATATAAATAATGCCTCAGCCGAATTGTTTCGAAACTCAAATTTCCAGATAAATTTGATTTAATTCTTTAAAAATATTTTTTTTAAAATATAATTCTTCATTCTACCTAAAGAATAATAAGCTGAGAAAAAATTTGCAAACGATATTAAAGTGTTCCGTATTTTAAGAAGTTGGTCTCTGTTTGATTATTTTGTGATGAATAAACACAATTCGATTGCAACAAATAATGCATTTCATGAATATTGCAAGCCAATGTAACGCAACTAATAATAAATAATACATGACGTTATTAAAAAATAGAATCCCATTAAATAAAATGAGCTATTATATTATTTTTAAAAATAAGCTCCCAGTTCAATAATTTTATTTTTATAAAATGCTTATTGATCAGAAACGATTGAACTGCAGTGAAATAAATTTTGCTTCTGGTCAACAACAAGGAAACATTATTTCATCACACATATTTGTATCAATGATATTTAAGAAAAAAGTATAAGTAGTCGAGGGGGAGTTAAAATGTGTTTTGGTTAAAAAATAATATCTGTTAAGGGGATTTCTGTTGTAAGGAATAAAGTAAGATATATTTTGACTGTATTCGTAATAAAAATCAGTAATAATTAAAATGATAAAAAATTGCTTGCATATCAAAATAATTCACCATTAGCATTCTGATTTCAAATGTTTGGCTATTATTTCTTCTGTTATACCTTTTACGTCTGGCATTATAAATTTTACATATGAGGAGCATTAAAAATTATATTTAAGCAATTCAATAAAAGCTTTTAATTGACTATTCGTTAAGCAAAATTTTGATCTGTACTGAATTTTGCAGAATTATATAATTTTTAAAATTTTTTTTTACCATAGCTGTTTAGTTTTTTTCAAGTAGGTATTTGTTATAATACTATTGATAATCTGCGACTTTCTCGATCCAAGTTCCCAATGTGTTGTATTTAATTTTACAACCTATTTACTCCTCTGCTCAAAAAAAGCTCATATAAATTTTTACTTTTAAAGTGAAGTGGCGTGAGCACTAGAATTTCTACACATAATCAGTTTTTCACACTAGCACTTTTTAATCGTTCAGTTTTATGGAGTTAGAAACAAAATAAATACAGTCAAACATCCATATAACGAATCTCTATCTTGCGAATTTCTCTATTTTGCAAACTTTTTCCGGGAACCAAGCACATTTCACCATTTTCTTCGTAAAATAACCTCCAAATAGCGAAGTGCATTTTCTAATTAACGAACTTTTTCTCTTATGATGTGTGATTTTTTTTCTCCCCACTTTTAAAATATTTCAGGACATTTTTCAAATTATTCTCTCTTTAGCACATTTTATGGTGATCAATAGCCTTGATCTGGTTTTACCATGTCCCTAACTCACTTAGAGCAATGAAATTGCCGTAATTTTTCAAACAATAAACTCAAGTAAAATTAACAGATATTATCAGTAATTAAATTTATATATAAGGATGCATGTAGTAGTGTATGCTTAAAATTATACTGGTCATAAAATAATGCATGTTTAGAATTAAAAAATGCTCTTACAAAAAATACATTAATTTTAATATAAAATTACTTTTTAAAGTTGAAAGTACAGTGTATTTCCCCCCTGGTTCTTGCAGATTTATTTTTGTTGTATAAAATATATAAAATGAATAGATATTAATTTTCAAAAAAAGTGTGAATAATTACTCCTTTTAAATAACATATGAAGCTTATGAATTTAAAATTTGTTTTATGTGGCCTCTGAAGCATATTAAAAGATAAATCTCTATATAACGAATTTTTTCATCTAGAGAACGTTTGGGGGGGGGGGGATTTAGTAACTTCGTTAAATAGAACTTCAAATGTACATATCTAAAGGTTAAACTTTTCAATTCAGAAGTAATTTTTATTCCACTAAAATAAATTTAAACTCTTATTTTAATAGTTTACAAAACATCTTGTTCGGCGAAAACGAATTTTGAATAAACTTTTTATTAAATTATTAAACCCAAGTAAATTATTTTACCGTTTTCATGTTGATTCCCCTTTTTTTTAGATACATGATATAAAAACTACAAGTATCTCAAAGATCTGATGCTGTGATGAATATTAAAAATGATTTACCAATAAAAAATAAATGGTTAATTACAGTAAGATTGACTGATAAGACTATTTAAAATTCTCGAAGTGGAATTCGATACTGATTATGATTAAATGAGAAAGAATTAATTTTGACATTAACATGAAATTAAAGATCATGGATATGATGTATACATTAGATGAAAGGTGGATATAGGATTTTGATTATCATTACTTGTGAGGAAATTATAATCGTTTCTTATCTAGTGTTCTTATATCTTATCGAGATTTTTATATTTCAAACAAACAATAAAAAACAGTGTAAATTCCGTAAATATACTAATGCATTTGTTGCTAGAAAGTAGGTTTATAATTTGAACATCAAAAAGTGAAAATGATTACAGTTGGAGGAAAATAAACAAAAAAGAAGAAGAAGAAAGAAAGAAATGAACATTTTTTATATCAGTTACATTTTATGCATGTTTCTTAAGATTCTTAGATACTTTGGAGCTTTAATCACAGAAGGGGATTCTCAACGAGTAACATTTTTCCTTATTCGAATCTTGTGATTTTAAATTAATCTATATTTTTTTCCTTTTGAGAAATATAGAAAATAAATTCAGGTATTAAAATAAATTTTACTTTCCTTTGTTTTCTTTTTATTATTATTAGAATACGAATTTATGCTCAAATATTCATTTTCATCTCAGCAAAAAGTAGATAATATATTGCACCCTAGTTTATTTCAAATTTCTAATTATATCTAATATTTTCAAATTCAATAATTTTTAATATTTCTTTTTATCAATTAAAGTTATTATCTCAAACGTATAAAAAACATTTTAACTTCATTTGTTTTAGTTTCTAGTTTTAATCTAAATTCAGAAATTTTTACTACTCATTTTTGTCAATGAAAGTTAAATGTTTCTTAAAAAAAATATTCAGATGAGAATATTTGTTTCTTAAAAATTTCATTTTAAATGCATTTTTTAATAAAGGATAATTTTTAAATTTTCTTTTGTAATGGTTTGTACCATTTACATTTGATTACTTAGTTGAAAAATTAAAAATGCAATGCAAAAAGAATTTTGAAGAAACACTAAAAAAAATTTCAGAAAAAATATTACTTGGTTATTTCTCAAATATAAAGCATACCTTGCTTCACTTTATAAAATTCCGCAAATTGATCTGGATCTTTATACGATTTATCTTATTAATAGTTTTTTTAAATTTTAGAAAAAGATATAAGTTTGCTTAGATACAATTTTGAATAGTATTTTCTTTAAGTTTTTGCATCACATCGTTAACTTGAAAACATTTCTCAATTTATTAAATAAGTTTCTAATAAAATTTAAATTAATGAGATTTTTTCTAACTTTTTTTACAAAGCACAAAATCCGGCAGTCCATATCGCATTCTTATTTAAAAAAACATTCCAAGAATATATTTAATTTAATTTATATCTAATTTATATCGCTTTTCTTGCTATTTAATTTAAAAGATATATCAGTAAGACACATAAACTTAAATAATATTTGAGTACCCATGCGAAGAGATAAAATAAAGAAGAAAAATATATTTTTTAAAAACTGTGATATTATTAAGCGATGAGTCAATTTGCGATAGCTAAAATAGCGCAATAGTATTTCTAAATAAAATAAAACAAAAACAGCAAACGATTTTTTCCATACGAAAAAAACTAAAGAAAAATTTGGAATCAATCTTCAATGTTCATTCTGTAGGAAAAAAATCTTGAAAAATTGGATGAGATCATTTCTGAAATAAAAAAAAAAATTGTTTTCAAGTATTATCATGATGTTATTGAGGTCATAAAAATAAAAATATTTTTCTTAAGAAAAGAAATATTATGACTCCAATACTTTTCATAGCTGATTACATAATTTTATCATGTATTCAGCAGTTTATAAAATTTCAAAAAAAAAAAAAAAAAATTCAGGTTTTTAAAGAAAAAAATATTCTTTAAATATTTAATTTAATCGTCATCGAATGTTAAATTAAGCAGAATGCTGGTGGCCAAAGAGCTGTTTTGTTGACGATGATTTGACAATGAGAAACATGGCATTCATTACGATGTTACAATCACTTAACTAAAGTTAATCCGCTTATTCAAACTTATATGTTTTATAAAAATCTTATTTTTTACGAATTCGTATTTTTGGAATAAGTGGCTCTGTTTTACTGTAAAATGGTCTTAAAGCTCAACATATTATTTACTTTTTTTTGTAACAAAAAGTCATATTTCTATAATGTGTGAGGGAGTATACACATGTTTTGAGTTTTATCCAATTGATTTCAAAATGTAGTTGTACCATAAAACTAAAAGACGTTCTATCGACAACAAATACAGTAAAAATTTAAGCTAAAGCATTATATTGAGTCTCTATTACGAGAGAAATTGTTCCATTACATTTATTTTTCTTTTAAAATAGTATGATAATCAAAAGAAAAATAATAGGGTACTTACGTATTATCGCAACCTATTGGCGTCATTATATGAAACGAAGCACATGGTTGCCAATTCAGAGCGTACGACGCATAGGAAATAGGGATTGCCAAATTGGCGAGTTATAAATAGAGTTGGGATTGTTGCGTTAGTGCGTAAGTACTGTAATACCAAAATTAATTTTAAGTCTATTCTTTTATAGAATGATTTTTCACCCTTTCTCAAATTTAACGTCATGAAATTGGCTAAATATACTAGAAAATGAGAAAATAATACCGAAAACACTTGGCGCATTTTCTACCCAAACTATTTCAAGGAGGTTGCCAAGTAGAAATGATTCTTAGACTATACTCAAAAGCAATAACATTAACGACTGATTTACCTTTACACACTAAATATTTTGACAGAATGTTTTATTTAAGGCAACAAATTAAATTCTAAATTTAAATACACTTAATTATTTGTAGTTTTTTTTTCTAAAACCTTTACATCTAAGAAAAAGCTGAACTCATTACAAAGCGATTATAATAACATTACGCCAAACTATTACACGTTTTATCCAGTCGGTCTTTTCAAAAACATGTTCATTGTTTTAAAAAAAAATTCGTACGTGATATTCGAACTAGTTTTCAAAGAAAAAAAGGAAATATAATTTTTCTCCTCTCTCTCACAAGTTATAATTAAGAAAATAGAGCGATTCCTTTTTTGTCGTCTGTAATATCTGTTATCACATATGGTCAGGGATGCGGCCATTTAATACCGAAATTTACGCCAAAAATTATAAATCGATTAATACACGCCAAGGCGAAGTAATGATACGGGATCGGGGTTACTATATTAACTGTTGCACGTGGCCATTACATAGGGAGAGGCAAGTAATTGGGCCATTTGGGAGGAAAGATGAGAAACAAAAATGAATTTCATGCCATCTTAATGTTTTCGATTTTTCCAGCTAGAGGATCTGATCTGAAGGGAAAGGTGTTGATAATGTTGAATTAAAGTATACTTATTTTAAAGTGGAATGTGTACTCAACACAGTGTAATATGTAACAACATCCAGTGTAACGATTTTCTGTGGTGTTATGAATGAAGGTTTTACCACTAAAATAAAATAAAAAAATTATGTAGTTTTTAACATCCAAAATTAAATATTTTTACCTTATCAATTATTGTGTTATTTATTTTATGTGTGTGAATCTTAGAATGATATATATATAAATGAAACTGAGACAATGTTTCCGTGCATGTATAATTCATTTGAAAACAGTGCCACATTATACGGAAATGTGTGTGGATCAACACTTTTATCTTGCGGATCACTAATTTTTGTTATTATAGTTGCCTAAATGTGTTAATAATCAATTGATGGGATAAAATACGTTTAATTTTTGATTAAAATTTTACATGGGTTTTTCGAAACTTCAAGAGACATTTTACATAAAATACCTTTGATATTGATTAGAATTAGTATTACTTTGATTGTATTTCGTTTTTGTAGTAGTTCTTGCCATTTATTCTTAAAATCCTAATGTAAAATACATGGATATAATGGGGAGCCGACTCAGGTGCCCGCCTTGACACGTGGTCATAATTATGAGTTTGTCCCCAACAGCCTTCATGTTTTTCAAGGTGTGGCACATAGACATTTTTTGCATTTGGTTTGCTGTAATATAAATATATTCCTTTTTCTAAATATTTATTTTTCAAATAAATTCAAAGTGGATGTGTTTAAATAATTATATGATACAAGAGATAGAATTTTTTCAATATCTTATAAATATTTTCTCTGTATTTCTATTTTTTTTAACTATGAACATCTTTGTTAATTATCGTTTTAGTAGGATTCATTATAGTTGATTTTGTGTTTAAAAGACTTCTCTGACTGCAGATTTTACTGTTCACTGTAAATTATTGCACTTATTTATTATAAATTTTCTTAGTTATTATTTGATATATTTGAGAAAAAATTGGCTTTTCTGTTACTGGCCTCAATAAGTACGAATAGTTTTTCAGAAATACATTTGTGAAAGACGGGGTCAGTTTTTTTTAACACTATACCATCTAAACCAATAAATGACGAATAAATTATAAGTACAAACATAATAAATTATCCTACGTAACTGAGAAAGGAAAAACTATGGAATTGAAAACCTATAACAAATCAAAATGTAGATTGTTACAAATTTAGTGGGAGAGTACCTTGTGGAGAAATCAACACACGTGGGTGTGTCAATTGGAAAACTATTATGTTTTCTAGAGCTGTCACGAAATTAGGGCAGTTAAGTAGGGTTAAACTTGCTTTATGGAATCCCTAAATCTTCTTTTCACATTCTTGAATTTTTCCCTTATAAGTTATTGTTGATGAGTTTATCGTTTTCTACATCTGAAGTTTCTATATATTGCATTTTTAGAGATACAAGAAATATTTCCTGGTAAGTGTAGATTATTTTTCACTCGCATTATTTCGATTTCTAATATATAACTTAGGAAATTTTACTTAAATATGTTCTGATGTTAATTTCCAGCAAAACGTAAAGAATTTACTTAAAAACAATATATATTTATAAATATATATATATATATATATATTTGAAAGGCAAAAATTTTATTCATGTATTAAAGCAAAAACGTGATAAATTATCTATCAACACAAGCCAAGCCTCCCATTCCACTTTAAGAGAAATATATCTTAGAAGTTTTCAAACAAAAGCAAAAGTCTCTGGTATTTTAGAAGAAGGAGCAAATGAGGCAATAAATATCGTCACTAACAGCCAAATAACAAAAATATAAGCCCCAATAATATTTAGAGACTAGGCAATGACTATTATTAACTATACAACCTCAAACGCATCCTGATCTAATGAATATTTTGAATACATAATGACAGAAATGCGTTTCAAATTGTCTGCAAGTAGATTTTTGCTGCGGAATCGCTAATTTATTATTCATTAGAACCTTATTTTCATATGACTCATTATAAAACGCATGCAAATGCACCCTCTCTTCAACAGCCACAACTGAGATCATTTGCGTATCCCTTTTTATACAAATTAATGTAATTACACTATAAATCTGATGACAAAGCAATCAAACACACTCCGAAAAAGGAAATCAAGCTTCAATTAATCGCCAATCAACGCTTAATCTCGCCAAGAACTTCTCTTGGCCACCTTAGTCGGAAGCAGCAGGTGCTGCGAAGTTGGTTTGAAGACAGTGAGCTAGCTGCTGATGCAATCACCTGCATAAAACTAGAGCTAGGAGCGGCATCTGGTTATCAACATACATGGTGCATACAAATGCAGTAGCCACACTCGAAGAAAAGCAGCTGTTTGGTTATGAAACGGTAGAAAGAATGAAAAATAATTGTAAAAAATCTAAAGAAGGGCAAGCTTTTAATTAAATTTACCGACTTTTAAAAGAAGTTTGATGGGTTAATTAAATTCTGTTATACATTTGTTGAAAAAAAAGGGGACATAGAAATTCAATATTGTCATGAGGTACCTTAGAAATGGAATATTGAGGAGAAAAATACATTTAATAGTGCTGTCACAGTAAAAGGGAAGTGCTAACAGCTAGGAGTGTTTTCAGAGGAATAAGTTCTTTGAGATGTCTCAATGAAAGGTGAAAATAACTTAAAATGATTTGTGTGTTCGTATTAATACCGTGAACATTTGTTTTTCAGTCATTTCATGCATAATTCTGTCATTTATTTGCTTTTAATCAGAAGCATAGTATATTTTTTAATCCCAATTAACCTTTCAATAGGTTACAAAAGTAAAGGTTAGATAAGTTTATTTATTATTGAGTAAAAAGCAGCTGTGTGTGTATAATTGATAATTATTTAAAGATTCCGAAACATTTTTATTTACTTGTAATACTAGGAAGGTTTTGATATATTAAGGTACTATATATATATATATATATATATATACTTGCAACTACTTTTTTAAAAAAAAATGGAGATATCGGGATTTTTTGTAGTTTTTAGATTTGTTTAGTACCTTTTAAGAAAAATATGCTAAAATTAAGAAAAGAAAGAAAAATTGTTACTAAAATGGGCAAATTTTAAAAAAAAAATAACATAAACAGGCCAATTTTGTATCAAAAGTTTATGAACAAATTTTGAATTTTTCAATTCTGATATATTGCTACGTTATTCATTTTTGAAATGTTCTTCAGGATAACGGATATTTTAATTTTTACAAAAAATAGAGCGCTTTATCTTAGTCATTATATTAAATTGCTTAAAAAAAACCAGTGATTTCACAAAAGGGACTGTAAATTTTGCAATAAAATAGTGATTAATAAATCTGTAGGTATTATATGAAATTGCTTAAAATAACAGTGATTATATTAACACATGTTCCTTTATAAATTCACTTCAAACCATGATTTCCATCCAACTCCTCAAGTTCCTAAGACTTACTTCTTCAGTAATTTTTATTTAAAAGGTTTGATCTTGAGCATAAAAAAAGAAGACGAATTTAATGTGTTATCTAACGCTTAAGCTATTCAAAAATCAATAAAATATTTGTTTCCGAAACAGAAATGTTCAGTTACAGCCTTTTCCTCATAATATATATATTTTTTAAATAATCTAAGTTGCACACAAGGGCAAAATATCTTTTCAGTATAACTATGCTTAAGTGATTGATTGATTTTTGTTATCTTATTCCGAAGCAACTCGAAGGTCATTGGCGACAAACCTTGCAACTTTGAATCGCGGTCAAACAACGAAGGCAACTCCTGAACTGGCACCCTACTTTTTAATATCCATGTTAAGCCAAAGAGAGGAGTTTGAGTTTCGGCAGATTTCCCTCTACACGGTAAGTCTTAAGAAGCCCAGGTTTCAAACCCATGACTCGACAGAAACAACTCCGGCCACGAATTTACAATTCACTCACTCATCAGGTTATCTCCAGAATTACAAGACTTAGACTTGAAACCTTTGGTAAGCATGTTTTTTCAATCATAAATACCTACAAAAACGGGTTTTGTGGAAATCGACACCAAAGGAAGGTTTTGAGGAGTTAAGGGAGAAAAAATTGGGAGTTGTAAAAAAAATGTCCCGTTTTTGGACTATTAGACCTACAGACTTGAAACTTGTCAGATATGTTTCTTTTGTCGAGCAGAGATTGGCTAAGAACGGATTTTACTACAATTGACTATCAAGAGGGATTAAAGGAGCGTATTTATAAAATGTTTAAATAATAAATTTTAATAAATTTCGCACACAATCTTTTAAAAAAAATTTAAGTATGACTCACTGAAA
Organism: Trichonephila clavata; assembly: GCA_019973975.1. Lineage (NCBI taxonomy): Eukaryota > Metazoa > Arthropoda > Arachnida > Araneae > Nephilidae > Trichonephila > Trichonephila clavata. The sequence goes on along the minus strand of BMAO01005203.1, from coordinate 40,804 downwards.
CAAATTTTTATCCAAAACTAGCTACTCTCAATCTTTGCTTAAGACTCGCTGCACCTCCTTCAAAAATTTCGAAAGAGGGTTTCGTCCCCTTTCAGATTTACTTTTACTTTTGAGTAACGAAGGCAACGGAAACGGAAATTGCGTCAATCGCTGCGGGCCCACTCACAATCAGGGATGTCTCCCGCTGAGTTAAACTGTATAATTTTGCTTAGAAGAGTTCTTTTGATTCGCTTTTAAGAGGACAAAGGATATAAATGTTTAAAAATAATTGCTATGTAACAGTTGATTTCATTTTAAGAAAATAAAATATTTTTTTAAAAAAAAAATAAGGAAATAAATGACAAAAAATGCTTTTAATTTTCTGGAAAAATTGTGCTTGTCAGTAGCTAAAACTCTTATCTATACCGTTTTAGTGAGTTTTAAGAAATACTAGCTAACCAGTTGTATTAGTAAATGTCTATTAAAAGTTTCTCTTTAATTTAACTCTTATACAACTGGCATATGACAGCTGTGGGAAGCATGTTTTTTGAATGTTTTTTTTCCTCCAGTCTTTTCAACACAATACTTTGAAATAAGAATTTTAATGAAGAAATTTCTACTTTTAATGAATTTAAAACATACGTAAAAGAGTTCAAAATAAAATATTATTTGGTGACAATAACTAATAATAAAAAATATAAAGCATCTACTTAAAAAAATAAACACCCAAAGAAAGAAAAAGGGAAAGGAAAAACCCCCTAAAAAGAAAGATGAAGATTATCATGTTTCTATTATTACTAAAGCTCAACATAATTTTTAAAGTATAATAATAATTTTTAAAATAAATAAAATACTAAAGAGACTTTTTCAAATAAATTACCTTAATACGTCATGTTACTGTTACTCTACTAATTTTAATACTATAATGAGCTATTTCTGATTAAAAGAAAAATTATTTTTATCGTCACACTCATAATACAAATTTTTTTTAAGCAATATTTTCTCAGAATAAATGATTTAGATTTAATATATTATGTTTCGCTTAACGGAAGGACAAGTAAATATTAAACCTAAGCCTGTAATAATTGAATACAAGTGGTTAAATGATGTTATTTTTAACTATTTTAGCAAAAATATTTATCTACTCATATATAAATATATAAGAATGCATAATTATTTAAACAATGCCCTTTACAGAAAATTTATGAAATAAAAATAATCTACTGATGAATGGGCATGAAAAATAGAACTACATATCACCCGCATGCTAAAATATCTTAAAAGAATACATAATACATCCGAACAATTGGATTCTTTTTTCCAGAATAAATCAGAAGTTTTTACTTCTATTGTGAGGTCTCTTAAGCGCACACAATTTTTCTAATATGCTTTTATATTTATCTTTCTATTGAGCTTTAAATTTTTATTTTTCAGTTCTAAGCATTGTTATCACTTCAATTTACTTCTGCAAGTTTCGTATTAAATGTTGATCTGCGAGAGAGCTTTGTTTTAAAGAATAAAAAACAAAAGATTCAATGTAAAAATACAGGTTTTTACAATATTGACTAAATTTTATATAACAATAAAGAAGCATTTTTTCCATCACAGCTGTATGCCATAGCCAGTAGCACAGTAGAGTTCAAAATTCCCAGAGTTGGACAGAATGGGAATCGATACTAATTCCCCTTACGTATGCAATTGCACTTACGCGAAATTATATATCCTTTTGAGAGGTTCCGTAATCCTCATTGTCCGCTTGCGACACGTGTCAGAAGAGGGGATAGCATTTCGAGTATTAGAGTTTGCTATTTAACACGGAAGTACTTCAGGCAGAATACTCTTGAACTTCCCTTAAAATCGTATTCAAATCAAGTTAAATAACAGTCTTTCCACCATGTTTGAACGTTGAATGCTGATTTCGGGTGCAAATAAAGTGCTTTCGTTTTAGTGTTCAGAAACTTAATAAAGACTTAAAATGAGAGAGATTATATATATATTAATCTCTGTACTTTTAATTATTTATGACAATATATTCGTTGCATATTGACAGTTAAAAATATGATCAAGAAATGAGACTTACTAGCCTTGAATCATCATCCTTACAAATTTCTTTTTATGAGAACTTCCTGTAGTCAACGAATTTAAAATTCGACCGTAGCACACATTTCTACGTTGTGACTCGACATCTTAGAAAAATAATAATTAGTGATTGTTATTTATTTTGCTAGGCATAGACATAAACATATATCCATTATAGACCTTTGGTGACATTACTAAAAATACCATTTTGACGCATTCAAAAACACTTAACAGATAATTGAACCGTTTTAATTAATTATTTGAGATGCTTAAGACAAGGAGGCCATGTTATGCAAAAAGTCGGCGCTTGAATTATACGGATATAGCTATTTCGGTGTACAACATGTTTGCTTCGAAATATGTTTTAGTAAAATGAAAAAAATGGTGTGTGGAAAGACAAGGAGAGTGATTGCAAAGCAAGTCATATAATTGATAGTATGGAGCACACTTAAACTGCTTCATCCTTATACAAGTTCAAAATTTTCAATTTTTTTCTATACAATCAGTGTAATTTAACACATTTCATCTTAGTTTGAAAATACAAAATATGGGTCATTCCATTATCGAGGGTGCAACATTTAGACCCATGTAAAGTTTCTTAATAATAAAATAAAAAACATTTTTAATGAAACTAATCTTGCAAGAGCTAAATATTAACATGTTCAATTTATATTCGACTATATGGAATTTAATGTAATATTTAAAAGGTCAGGAGGAAGGTTCAAAGTGCCATCGCGGATGCAACAAAGTTGGCCCAACTTTCCTAGATCATAGACAAAAAACTAGGAAGTCTGTTAATTGTGATGCATTTATTATGCTATTATGCCTTGATATTTCGCAAGGTATTAAACTAATAAAAATTAAAAGTATATAGAAAACAAAAATAAACAATGAATTATTCACTTTTGAAGCAATTGCGGGTTCAACCCGTCTAATTTAAGTGAATATAAACGTCAATATAACTTACATAGGAACGAAATAGGAGATCAAACAATGTTTATTACTAACCAGTACACTTCTTTGTCACTTAAGTTAATTTGTTCTTTTCAAAACGTCAATATTCGCTGAAAATTCTATGAACATAATACTTCCCTCAGTATTTCTCTCTGGCGCTTCCAACTTAGCGATAATGTCTTCACACTGCACATCAGATATGTCATTCACGATTTCTGTGAAACGTTTGCCATCAATAGTCGTCAGAAATTGTACTCTAATTTCATTTATATCGCGCTGACACCCCCCACATGGCGATATTGAGTAATTTTTTTGCCAGATTTGCAGAGCAGTTGCACTAGCACGTACAAACCAGCGCAAATAGATTTCGATAAGACAGCAGAACAGACAGTATCATCAGTCTTACGGCATGCTTCTGCTGGTGATTTTGTAGTTTGATGAGACGGGTGGTGGAGATTCCTCATTTATAGATTCGTTGTCTGAATCACTATCTGAATCATTGCAAACACCAGAAATGCGCAATCTCGTTTTAAGTGGCATGGAAGATAAACTCTGATTCGATACTGAAGGCGCAGATATAGCAGGATATGGAATTTCTTTTTGAATTTTGTAATTTGTAATAGGTTCCAAATCGTCATCGCGGCCCAATCACTTTCTGTATTAATGGTAGCTATCGGCGGTTTTAAAATTAATGCGCGTTTAAAACGAGACGGTGAGGCTCTACAAAGTTTCAAAGTTTTTGTGAACTCTAAAATTAAACCAGGACTCACTGTGAAAAGTATAGGAGCCCATTGCTGTCTAGTTTAGATAACTTGTTCTCTTGCTCAAAGTAAATGGGTTTTCTGAGTTACCAATTAAGAGAGATACACACAAGGAGTCATCTTGCATGAAATCATTAATTGTGAAGTTATAAGTGCAATGTAGTAAATATAGTGTTCGTCAAGTTGCGGCTCAATTCTCTGAATGAATAACACAGAATAGTATTTATTCTTCCAAAATGTCATGCCTAACCACCTGACATGACTTTTTGAGAGTATACCTCCACTGGCTTGACCTGGCTGCTGACGAGGCCTGCCCACTCTAAGACCATGCCAGAATGGACCACGATGACCTGCTGTAATGCACTGGACTTGATGAATATCCGACTGACGACATCGTCAGTCCATACTGGGAGGCTCTGCGTCAAATGGTCAAGAAGCCAAGCACAGGCCTTGGATAAATAAATAATAAAAGTATTCCTCCTCCTTTAGGATGAAAGAGCAAGGGAAGGATTTTGGGGAGTGGATTAATGGATGGCTTGTAACAAGTCTTTATACTGAGTTTTTATAACGCAACTTAGTCTATGGATCATTGATTCGCGCTGCATGACTCATTAAGATGTCGTTGTCTGGAACATTAGAATGCAAACACTCCTCCTATTATCCACCATTTTCAAGAATCAGGTAAACGACCTCTTCTAAGCATAACACATTATTACCAATAATTTAACAAGCATTGAGAGATTTCCAAAAATTACAAAAGTGGAATGTCAGCAACTTCCTTCAATAGCTGAATATATGAGTCCAATTATTTTAAAAAATATAGTAGTGAGTATAACTTTTCCATAATGTTTAATTGAAGTTATTTGTAATCATATTCAAATAAACTGTTTTATTTTTTGTTTGTGTTTTTTTTTTAAATGGCGAGCGCTAAAAACTGGTGGTACCTTGGTTTTTAGAGCCAGTGTAATTCCTTACCTTTTGTAAATATATATACGAATCAGTGCCGATTTAAGTTCATTTCGGGCCCTGGGCGCGGAAGATTTACAGGCCCTCTTGGCAATGTCGGATCGAAATTTATAACCAGAAAATCTTGTTAAATCCAGCTTATTTGGGCCTTTCCGGGCCCCAGGCCCTCGGGTGTTCACCTCAAGCACCCAATGGATAAACTGGCAATGATACGAACTGTAAAAAAAGTTGCGTAAGATGATTTCATAATTCAACTAGGAGTTAGCTTTTGATCGTTTTGCGATATTGAAGAAATTACTCTGTGAAATCCACGTTAATATTTTCATTTAAAAAGTATTCTGTAATACAACTAAAAATATTTACAATTAATTTCGTATTTCAGGGGATAGATACGACTTAAACAAAAAATTTTAATTTAAGGACTTTCAAAAATTTTTTGGCTGCCTCCTATGTGTGTATACTGCGAAAAACAGATTTTGTGCTAAAAATTTCATAAAAAGCTAGCCATTTAATTTTTTACAGAAAAGACTTAAAATTTATGAAGTGATTTTAAAATTCTACTCCTCCTACAAAAATTAACGTACATATGTGAATTTTGATTTACAAGTACGTCAAACTTTGTTTTACAAAAGTTGGAATGGGTTTTGGGATAACATGATTGGTATTCGTACAATACTTCATTTTATGAATGCTTATTGAAAATTCCTTAAAAATTGTAATAATTCTGAGTTCAATTATTTTTAAGAAAATAAGTATTGCTTTGATTCAAAAATGCATACCAACTTGTGTTACATGTACTATAAGCAATAGGTACAAAAAAATTCGAAGCATTATGCACAATGGAAAAAAAAAGCCTTAGCATTTTAAATGAAGACAAACTAGTTATTTTATCTTTCTGAGATAAGTAAGTTAAAAGTTTTGATTTGCCATAGGATGTGAATAAAAAAGAGGGTAAAACCTATCATAATTCTATGCTTTTTAAGTTTAGACCTTTCAAATTTTGTGAGGTTATAGAAAAGTATATAAAAAATAATTTAGGTTAAAAAAATTAGATTTGATTTTTGGACCAATTTTTGTCAATTGAATCGTACTGAGTCCCCTTAAGAAAATAGCCATGAATCTAAGATCCAAAAACTTCTGTTGAAGTCTGCGATTTTTTATTACAAGACTATAAGAGACAGAGAAGTAAGAATTAAAAACAACTTCATGTCAGTTGTGTTCTAATGTGAGAAAACTTTCAGAATCGTCTGCAAGGGGGATGTTTAAGGGGTGGAGGAGGGATTGCCGGGGTGATGAAGGAGAAGGGAGTACTTTTATCAGCGACATCCCTGGATGTCTCTTAAGCCACTTCTATATGTCACATGATGTCACAAGAGGGATTCGAAATTTATGCCACGAAAGGGGTGAAATTCAGTGAGCTGCACTAATTGTCGTCTGCCGCTGAAATTTATGCACCCCACGGGACTCGGCTGAAGAGGCGCGAAATTAGAAGCCAAGTCAGTGTTGGAAATGAAATAACTCGCCAAAAGGTGGTGCCAATAGTTAGTTTTACCGAATGTTTGTAGCAATGGATTACATTTTGAAGGAAAGTCTTTTTTATGAATTGAATTTCCTCTTGAATGAATTTCTCTTCTATGAATTATACTTAAGTATAGTAATATATTTATAATTCCTTAAAAAATCTCTTTGAAAAATTCATTTGTGTAAATACAGATACGAAATATTATTTCTGTGCATGTTTATGCAATACAATCGGATCCAATTTATATTAGCTAGTAAATGAGGAACTAATTTATTTTTTAAAATAGAAAACAATTTGTATTTAAATTTCTGGAAGAACAAATTCTCTGAAAATGTATATTTTTTAATTTATAATCTATATTGTGTAGTTATTTCACATTGTAGAGAATATTAGATCCCCACCGTTTGTTCTTTTAGCCCCCAAACAAATAAATTTTTATCTAATTAAATATTACAATAAAAATATCCTTAGGGAAAAAATTATATATATATCTATGTATATACGAGGGTGAGTCGGAAAATAAGTTTCCCCTGTCGACTGTGGCCAGAGTTGTGGAGGAAAGTCAAAACATAGAATGTGACTTTAAAGATAAGACATAACTTCATTTTTTCACTTAAGTACCAAATACATTGAGACATTTGTCATACCTCTTGATAAGCCTCAAAAAACCCCACAGGAAAACTCAAGGCTTTGCATACGAAAGAAGCGTTTACTTTTGCGAGGGTTTTTTGTTGGTTGGAACCATCAATGCTGCGTGGTATTAAAAGAGGAGATTCGAAAAAAGCTGCCTGGGCTACTCAAATCTGGCGTTCTGTTGTTGGATGACAATGCGAAACCACACTCGGTGACACAAAACCATACTGCAACTCTTGGTTGGGAGAGCGTATACCATCTGCCATACAGTCCTGATCTCGCACCTAGGGATTTTCATCTGTTTCCAGATTTGAAGAATAATCTCGCCTGAAGGCGCTTTTTATGCAATGCTGACGTCAAAAAAGCCATTAAATACTTCTTCCGTATGCAAAGCCCCGAGTTTTTCTTGATGGGCTTTTTGGAGCTTATCAAGAGGTATGACAAATGCCTCAATGTACTTGTTACTTATATGGGAAAATAAAGTTATGTCTTATCTTTAACGTCTATGTTTTGACTTTCCTTCACAACTCTGACCACAGTCGAGAGGAGAAACTTATTTTCCGACTCACCCTCGTATATATATAAACACATACGAGGGTCACCCAGTAAATAAGGACCAGTTAGTAGCAGAAATGAAAAATACAATATTTATTGGAAAAAGCAATTATGTTGCATGCTTTGAAGCTTCTGTTGCTTATCAACGTAATCATTTCCTATATTTTAATATTTGTAATATTTTCTCACGAGTTTTAGAATTCTCGTGCTGCCAATATATAAACCAGGTATTCACTGCATTCGTCAACTTTTCATCTTTTCCAAAACGTTTACCGCTACGAAACTCTCACCCTCTTTTCCAATAAAAATCATCCTTTCCCTCCATTTAAGAAAAAGATGGTAATTTCTCAGAGCAAAGTCCGGTCAATCGGTCTTTTGTTTGAAAGCTGGGAACCCTAGGCTTAATGCACCTGCAGTAGAAGAGTATAACAGAACGATTCTGAAGATCGCGAAATATATTATAGTCTTAAAAAAACTAAAAAACACGCTTTTATGGTTAATAGAACTAGAAAGTAAAAAATAAATCTTAATATAAGAATAAAATGATTAACGTGAAAATTAATGCCATTGTAGTAAAAGCGTGGGGGGCTCGATAGCAATTATTATAATTTTTTACTAGTTCTATTCCGAAATGCAGAGCTAGTGTAAAAATGAAGCACAAAGTACATGCGTTTAGCACAATGACATTAATTTTCTCGTTAATCATTTTATTCTTATAATAAGAATTATTTTTTACTTTTTAGTTCAATTAACCATAAAGCGTGTTTCTTAGTTTTTTTTTAAAACTATCATTTATCTATTGATAAATTAATCTTAAATGCGTCGTTTATTTAAATCTGAAATACCCATTGGCATCCTATCAGTGCGTCGATATAGCCTGGTTTGCAAAATGTAGGATCAACCAACTGAAGAAAACTTGAAAGAGCTGAGTTTGGAATATTTCATGTGGAAGAAGGTTTAAAGCCAAATATAGCATTCACAAAAATAGCTCAATATTGTCTCTGAAACTTGCATCAGAATTTGACATAAAAGCACACATTTTGAATCAAAGAGTTTGTGAGAAATTATTTAATCCGGTGACCCCAGGATCAATTCTCAGCTGTTTTGGTAAAATGAAGCAGTGATGTTTCATTCCACAGATCCAACAAGAAAATTTAGAAAAACAGACTTTATATCTGAGTTTAGCAATTAGAACATAAATTATTTTTCTATCATGCACGAGTCTTTTTTTTTTTTCATTTTCAGAAAAACTAGACAATTGTTTATAGTATGGTAAGAAATTGCTGACTCACCTCCTCTTTCTCACATTAAGAACACTTTTTGTTGTTGTTGTATTTGTATTAACTACGAGAGTTTTTTCGCTTTTAGTTTTGTAACAATCTTTCGGTCGCCAAATCTGGAAATAGTTAATCCTGAGGATCCTGATCAGGACAACGGTACAAAATTATGAAATTATTGTATTGTCCTCGATCCTTGACAAGTGTGCAAAATTTTGAATTAATCTGACCTTTTAAAGTGGGTAAAAATAGAGTTCAAAGATTCCGTTACATGCAAGTGAAGCTAAAAAAGCGTGTTAAAAATACGACAAATGTTTAAATGTAGGGAAACAATTTCTCGTATTTGGAGAGACGAAGGAAGCTTCAACAGGTTTGTTATAGAATAACTTTTTAAAATCAACAATGTGCTTTTCATTTTTTTATAACTAAATGTCTTTACTTTTTGGATGATCCTCGTAAATATTTGCATTAAACAGATATTTTTTTATTTTACTTATAATAATTATTGATAGATAAAACGGTGATTTATATTCCCAATAATATTACTGTAATTTCTACTTAACATTTCCGATTCTACTTATATATTTCCGGCTGTTAGGTGTTAATTGAGAATTTGCACCGTTGTAAAACTACTTCTTAATCATATCACGTTTATCAAAACACCCTCGTTTTAAATTGATTGTGCGGATGTATGTAATTAATCATGATCGGCTCCGTTTGTATTCTCCGGTTTCTTTATATCCGTAAACATTTACGCAGGCCGTAAGTTAATAATAATAATAAGTAGAATGTTTAGTAAGCTATTTTAAGATATAATCAGTAAATCCAATAAAATTACGTAATAAATACATGTATAAAAATTTATCAAGTATGACTAATTTTGTTGTGAAACATGCACTTCAGGTATCCAAATACCCTAAAATTCTGCATTTTGCCAAAAATATACAGTTTTTTTATGATTTTATTTTACAGGCCATCTTATTAGTTTTATAAAAATACCAAGTTTCTTATTTTCCGTTCACTAGAACAAAAACTATAACTGTTTTAATAAAATCAGATGCCATTACTTTAAGTAAGATGCAATAATTTAAAACGCGTTTTACTCGAATGTGTTTTTTTGAAAATGCTCAAACGGGGCCAGCGATTGCTCAAAATGTTTTGAAAATAATTAACTGAATTTTTTTGTGTATGTCTGTATAATAGTAGAAGTGTTTTAACTTTCAGATTTGTCAATAACTGTTTTATTACAAAATTTATAGTCCCTTATGTGAATATAATCACTGTTTTTTAAGCAATTTCATATAATAACTAACATTAAAGGTTCTAGTTTTTGTAAAAATTAAAATACCTCTTATCCTGAAGGTCATTTTAAAAATGAATAGCATAACAACACATCAGAATTGCGAAATTGTAAATTTGTTCATAAATTTTTGGTATAGTATGGGCCCCGTTTATGTTATTTTTTTGTAAATTTTTACCCATATTTTCCCATTTAAGTAATAATAATTTCTTTTTCTCTTTTTAATTTTTAGTATATTTTCTTAAAATGTACTAAAAAAAATATAAAAACCACATAAAATCCGCATATTTCTATTTTTTAAAGAAAAGTTGTCGTGCGCACATGTGATCTGACACTTTAGTGTAATTCAACTAATTTGCGTATTTGTTTAAATCTATTCCCTCAGAGATTTACTATAAAGAACACCATCAAATTAAATGCAGAATGTTAAACATAAACTTACATTTAGAGAATTAGATTCATTAAATCTACAACCCATTAACATACGTATAAACCGGCTTCGTTAACTCGCTATTGCATCCCCACTGACAACCAGCAAATTCCAAAAATTCGAAACCGAAGCCTCTTGCGGAACACCAAAGTGAACACAATCCTTGACATGCAACATGATCCGCAATCTCTATCTCTGGACTTATCCCTTGTTGCAGTCGGAATCGGGCCCAGAAAAGGGGGAGGGGCACCTCTTTGATCGGTATGGACCCAGGCAAGCGTGAAGGCCCTCCAGGATGACCTGTCGCTTCGTATGGCAGGCGACTACTTTCACAAAGTCGTTTTCCAGTTACCTGATAGCAGTATGGAACAACGATCGGTGTTTGTAATGTCATCAGGGCTTACTTGAAAATTGCTTGTCTTTTTTATCCAGTTGATGCTCGGAACAAGGGTATTAGAGTAGAGGACAGGAAAGGGGATTAAGATGAGTGAGTAGGGGGTGTAGGGAGTGATCTAAGTGACTAGAAAGTTTTGTTATTCTCCTTGAAATTATTCTATAATTCAGATTATAAATGTTTGTTTTCGTCAGTTAAGTAAAATTGTGGCCAAACAGAGATCAATTGGCACCGAAACTCGTAACAGAATAATGGTCCAATTGAAGAAGATAATATTCTAGATCAAAGGTCAGCAACCTATGGCACGCGGTACAATTCTCAGTGGCACTCTGCAAAACTCAACACATTTGCCAATCTTTGAGTGCATGGAAATTGATAAATTTGTAATGGACCTTATTTGACAATTATGAATATATACAGAATTACGAAAAAAATCTGAAACATAACTCTAAAGATAAATTTACAGGTATTTTGTAAATTATTTAATGTCATTGCTGGAGAGATTTTATTGTTTGAAGAGAGAAAATTGCATGTACTCTGCTTTCCGCTTTTGATTCTACATATATAAAAAAAATCTTTCCTCATATGAAAAAATATTTCATGTCCGCAAAGAAACTGTTTAAATACTGAATGCTCAGACTCTTTTCAAATCGAAAGTCAAAAATTATATATATACCCCTGATTTTTCTACATGAAAGAACAGTGTTACAAGTACTAGATTCACATTAAAATTTCTATTTTTTATTTAACTATAATGAAGGGAAATACTTATAATTCAGTTTATCAACTTCTTATTTTAATAAATATGTTTAAAAATACATAATATCTGTACAGTTTTGTTTTTTAAAAATTTTTGTTGAAGAAATATTTATATTTTATGCTCTTTATTTCTATGTTAAGAAATAACTTTAAATGATGCAAAATTAATACATAATATAAAACTGTAAATCTTTTGATACTGGATTGCTATAATTTTTAATAATTGTATTATTTTTGTAATAATAATATAAAGGGAAAAAACGGGAACTTTTCCATGCAAAATTGATAAAACAAACTTTTTATCTGATGCCATAGTAATTCTTTAGAGAATTTCGGCAAATTTTTAGACCCGAGACATTTGTAAAATGGAATATATCTAAAATAATATTCTATTTAATTAAATTTTCATAGTTTAGTGAGTAAAAGAATTTATGTCTACAGATATCTAGTGGATATCTATAATTTTTTAAAATTTGATTTTATTTGTGTAAGTAGATGTTAGACTGATAAATAACAATTCAAATATTTGTCCAATATTTAAAAAAATTATGTGTGTTTGGTAAAATGTTCTCTCTCTTTCTCTCTCCCTCTCTCTCGCTATATATATATATATATATATATATATATATATACTAGCTGGTAAAACCATACTTTGCACAGGTGAATTGTAAAATTAAAAAATATAGAAGGATAAAAAAAAGTTTTAATGAGTTCATTTTCCATGACCTACAAATTGAACAAAAAAAAAAGTTTTTTACATATCTCAGATGAACAAAAACACCAATATTTGTTGAATTTTTAGTTTACAGATCTAATAGCTGATAAAAATGATTTTTTTTTATTTATAACGTCCCTGTAGCTCCCTTGTTTGTTGATTTTTGAAAACACCTTCCTAAGCTGATCTCTGCTCAGCAAAAATAACATATTGTTACAAATTTTGTGTAATGAATTCTTAAAATAGTGTAAATAATTTATATTTGGATGTGTAATACGTTAATATTACTTTCTGCTGTATTTATTTTATGTTAAAATGATAATATTCTAAAGGAATGTCGTTCCTCACTTTACAATGGCGATTCAATGGAAACATAGTTGGTGATACAGCCAAGTTGGCCTCCTTTTTGGCGATCACGTTGGACACTTGGCGATTGATTGAATGGTGTAGAAGTTGCTTTGCTGTAGTGACACCTGGTGGGGAGCTGCAACAAAGAGGGTAGCAGAAAAAACTTCTTCACAAAAAGTACATTTACATACCAATTTTCATAGTGATCGGTTGAACGGTGTTTAAGTGAAACGATTTCCTGTAACAAACATCCATATGTATAGTGAGAGAGAGAGAGAGAGAGAGAGAAAGAGAGAGACATAGATATAGATATAGATGTGTGTGTGTACACGTAAATGTTAATCTTAGTGTTGTGGGTTAAATGAGAACTACAGGTATAAAGAACATTTTAAAAACTCTCCTGTACAAAAAGAAAACACATAATTAAGTGAAAATAACCATAATGGGAACGTTTTGTAAAAAAAAATATTGCTATGTTATTTACATTCACTTCTGACACTCACAAAAAAGATAAAAGCTCATCCACTCCAAAGAAAAACTTATTATGCAATTACCATTCCGCTTCCATTCCTAAACGACTGACAGCTCCTCAATACCCATCAAAAACAACTCCTTTTGCAGATCCAAACCTACCGAAAAAAGAACAAATAAATTCCCCCGGGCTTTAAACACCAAAAACATGAACTGTCTTCTACATCTTAATAAGACGACGCTTTAAAGGGAAGGAGAAGAAAAAAAATTGACACATTTTGATCTAGATCGATTACTGTCAGTTATATCTGCGCATAAGTATCTGCCAATCATTTCCAGAGTTATCGATCAAAAGATTCAAACCATCAAATGATCAGAAAAAAGGGGTGTTTGTGATCAAATCGAGATGACCGCTTTTTTCTTCTTGCCTCCCTTGGAGTGCACTTAAGCGTCCATAATAGAACCCGCCTTTTATTGCGAATCCGAGAAGCCTGTGATGTTATCGTATATAGCGTCGCCCAATCGCCTCTTATGACAGCACAGGGCGCAAGAGCGCAGTGAGGCGTGCATGCACAGTTGCGTCACGTGTCCTGTGCTATTACGCGTGAGCATGTGATAAGGGGTGGGCAGAGAGAATTCACGCCCCACCGAGTCTATGTACCGTGTCCATGTGGGTCTGTCTCTTCTACCCTTGACTTGGTGGTGGGTAGATTCCATTTGCTTGTTTTAAAGTGAACCGATCTTTAGAATCCTCTACAGAGATGTGAACTCTGGTAAGGAAGGTGCATAATATTACCACGAGGTCAAATTGTGGAAGAACACGGATACAGAGGTATACGAATAGAGAAGAATTCTGCTTAATGATATGCTTGAATATGTGCAGCCCATCGAATGAATCTGACTTAGTTTGATAAACTTTTCATTAAGGGGTATCCGACTACCCTAAAATTGTGAATTTTGCCCAAAACTGACAAGTTTTTTTAATCATTTTATTCTATAGACCATCATATTAACTTTATAAAGATACCAAATTTATTATTTTTCGATCACTAGAACAAAAGCTACAAGTGTTTTTGTAAAAGCAGATGCCATTACTATTTTCAGCAAGATATTATACTTTAAAACGCATTTTACTCCAAATGAGTTTTTTTTGTTGTTGAAAATGCTCAAACGGGGACAGCGATTGCTAAACAAGCTTTTAAAATAATTTACTGAAATTGTTTATGTATGTTCTATATAATAGTAGAAGTGTTTTAACTTTCAGATTTATTAATCACCGTTTTATTACAAAAAAGTCGTCCTTATGTGAATATAATCTTTTTTTAAAAGCAATTTCATACAATAACTGAGTGTTCTAGTTTTTGTAAAAATTAAAATATCTTTTATCCTGAAATGTCATTTCAAAAATGAATAACACAACAACACATCAGAATTGAAAAATTAAAAATTTGTTCATAAACTTTTAGTGTAGATTGGGTAGCGTTTATGTTATTTTATTTTTCATTTTTTTTTTTTTTTTTGTAAATTTTTACCCATTTTTTCCCATTTTAGCAATAATAATTTCTTTTTCTCTTCTTAATTTTAGCATATTTTTCTTAAAATGTACTAAGCAAATCTAAAAACAGCAACAAAAAAATTTGCATATTTTCATTTTTTTAAAAAAGAAAATAGTGTCGCAAGTAGTTGGATACCTTGACATTGTTATCGTTTGAATAGGATTACAAAATTTTGTCTCACATAGATCAAATTATCTATGCGTTTTTCATAGAGACATAGACTGCTTTTATATATAACTGGTGCTAATTAATGAATAATAATTGTTGTTTAATTCAATAATAATTCATTTACTTGAAACATGTTTGTTTAATTTCTTATGGAATAAAAACAATACTCACATAATATTCAAACTTAAGATCTTTTTCGAGTATAAGAATATCTAATATTTTTAACTAATTACTGAAAAAATTATAAAATTATATCAGAAAATATTATTAGATTTATGTATAAAGCGAATACACGCAAAATCTAATAATAGTTATTAATTTCATTTCAAAACAAATTTAAAACCCGCGATTAAGTATTATTTGTGAAAACTCTTTTTTTATGTCGTTGAATTATATTTTAAAATTGTTTGAGTAAATTTAAAATGTTTTCTTGTGAATATAGATAAAATTAATGCGTAATGTTTGACAGAGATAATTTTAGACACACCTACAGTTCAGTTGGTGAGGGAGATTCACTAAAGAGGGCTCCATGTCCGAAGATGAAAATTTTTTTAACTTTTACCATATACTTAGCGCTTTCATCCATGTATTTTTTTAAATAAGTTCTTCCTCTTCCTCCATGAGAAGGATCTGATACTCTATTTTGTAACTACTAAAAACCTTGCCCAACATTATTTAACTAGTAATTTTCATTTTTGATTTAAGGTACATCCTATACGTTAAAAAATTTTGATTACTTCGCTGTCAAATCTTTATATTATAACTTTCATTTGGTTATACAAGCACAATACATTCATTTGGTTATTCTCACAATTATCAATTTTAGAAAAAAAAGATCTTCTTAGAGATCTTATGCAAAAATTTTAAATGTTTAAAGTAGTGGTCTTCAAACTCTTTTAACTCACGGAACCCCTAAAACTAGAATACGTTTTCGTAAAACCTCTAGAACTAGAAAGTATTTTTGTGGAACCCTATTCCACACACACACTTAGAAGAATATATCTTAAAATAATATTTAAAATAGATCACATTAATAGATCAATGCAAAGGTAAGTAAAGAAAAGTATTGCATTTAATATTAAAAAAAAATTTATCTACTTTTAATGTAATGTACTCATAAATAATACTAATATGTTCCAAATGTCGCCTACCTATGTATTATGTTTAATAACTGGGATGCTAGCATTTTTCTCACAGTCAAAGGATAAATTTATTGTGATTAACTACAATCACATTACATATTCTAAATTTCATTTGTTCTAAAAATTTGTGCAAAAAAGGAAAAACTGTTAGGTATTCTAAAGCTGTCACTAACTTCTGGTGACCTGTAGTTACCATTTACATTCAAACCTTCCTGTCTATCTGAAAACCCGGCAAGATGTGTAGGAGGAACTAAATGATCCATAGACATTATTCCAATCTAAACTGATTTATTAATTCTTATCACTTATTAAGAAACTGACACAACACAATTCTAATTAAGGTGCATAAACAATGGCAGAGTGCAGAGGTGAGATATACTATTGCGGGGATAATATTACAGAACTTCAACTAAATCTAAGATAGCTTAAGCGCGGACATTTGCAAGTACGTCACATACTAATAATCAGCGTTTACTTAATCAAATTTACAGTACCTTATTTCTTAATACTTCGGTTCCTTCACGAAAAACTTCAGGCACTATCGTTAGCTGGATCAAATGCCGATGGCTCCACGCTCTGTAATATTTAATTACACTGCTTTTCAATCTTCAATAACCACTTCTCTTTGCACAGATCAAACGTATCAACCTCGCTTAACTTGTCAACAACTACATGTTGACAGCTCACTCTCTCTTGGCTTCACTTCACTTAACTTGACCTCTTACTTCGCTCTCTTTCAACTCGCAAAAACCAAATTTACATAATATTCCTCATTTACATAAATTCCGTTTGGTTTCTCGATGAAGGTTGGTTGAAATAAATATTTTTGATTTAAGGATAAAACAAGAAATTAGTAGAAGCCCGTATAGATCCGTCACAAACTTAAGCTTAGGACAGTGATATAGGTTTTAACTAGGGGCGTCTTAAGATTATTTTTGAGGCCCTTGGCCCCCTATGTAAAAGTAGGCCCTACTTGTGATCTTTAAAAGTAGACAGTATACAGCATATATTGACAAATACGGTGATTTGAAACAAATAAAAAATGTTAACGACTGAAAATCTTACAAACTGGCTAGGGCGATGGACGTATTACGACTAAATGAGTTGGATAATTTTAGTAAGTTATTAGGCCTAGGCCTAAACGCAGACAACGATCATCACATAATAATGCAGTTTTATCTCTTTTGCCAGTTTACATGCAGTTTGAAATTCCCTGTTTATCGGAGAATATGTATCTGAATTATATTTGACCATTAAAATTATCCGGATTATGATCTTTTTAAGACTGAGTCGCTAATGAAGCGAGGCCCCCACCGAGGGTGAGGCCCTGGGATCAGGCCCAGTTGGCCCATGCCTTAAAACATCCATGGTCTTAGCATGCCTTACAGTACAAGAACAGTACATTACAGCATGCCTTACAGTACATTAACTTTTTGATTAGTGTTAAATATTTCTCTAAGTTTCCTAGAAATTGTTTAAACTTTAAGGATGAACAATTGATGTACGTAATCCTATACTTAATTCCCTATGTTAAAAATACGGCTTACAGTTAAGTGTACTTAACCGTAACCTTCTTTCGGTAAGCCATTCAAAATTTGCTCCTTTTTGTCATATTGATTTCAAATTGGAAATAATTCTTGTCGAAACTCAAAAAAGCAACAACTGTATTGAATAGCATATAACCATCTTTTATATTTACAATATTCCGCTAAAACTCTCCTACCGCAAATCTTCTTTACCTAACATCAAATCAAAATAACACAGTCCTCCCCGCATTGTGCATAGCGCAATTTCTTTCCACAAAGCAACCCCAATAAAAGAATATAAAGATGGAGCGAAAGTTTGCATTTTTTAGTCAAGCGAAAGGACAACTATTTTCTCATTTCCAAGCTGCTGTCGCTTTGAAATTCGAAAAATGTTTAAGATTGAGAAAAGGGAAGAGAGGAAGAAGAGTAAGCTAAAATATCAAGAAAAGAAAAAATTCTCATTGGAATTAAAGAATGGAGAAGACGAATTTTTTCATGTGTTTCTGGGATAAGGAAATACTGGGATAAAAAAGAAAAATCTGCTGGCGCGACTCACCCCCATTTCTTTTCAGCCTTTACCCACCCATCATCCAACTTTTCTTTTTCTTCAACTTTACCTCCATCCCTTAACGGAAGGACTAAAGTCTGGCCTAAGTAAAAGCTCTAGCAGCTTTTATCCACATTTATCTTCAGAACGAAAACGGATTGAGTCATGTGACGACATAGAAGTTCTTCTAACATAATAGTACGAGATGGCGAAAATAAGTCAAGAAATGTGTATCATGAATGATATGTTTTTTAGAATTATTTTATCAAATTTATCAATTCAGCTTCTTTATATTCGTTGAATATATTTTCTATATTCCTTTTTAAATAATAGTTTTTCATATATCGGTTTAGACTAGGGATACTCAACCTTTTTTGCTGCCGGGCCGCATGCATATATTAGCTATTTCACGAGGGACGCAACATGAGGATTAAAGGAAGGAGGGGGGGGGGATGATTTAAGACCAAAATAACATAGAGAATTTAAAATGTGGAAATTGATCAAAACATTAAAACTCATATTTTGCTGTTTTTAATTATTATTTTTATACTTTTTATATTTGTCACCGAAATTTTCAAAATTGGAAGCATTTAAGAATCACTCTTTCACAATTTCTGCATCAGTAAACGATTTCATATGATTACCATTGATGTAACAAATTTCATAGGGTGCATTTGTTATCGCTGTGACGTTACCACAGACAAAACACTTTTTTGTTGTTGTAAAGATTATGCAAGAAAGCCTATTTATCATCTCTTGAAAGAGATCTTCGAGGAAAAGAGCCATTTAACGATTCCTGCTTATTGGTACTTTTTTAAATACACTTTCGTGACCATTCAAACAATGACTGAACCATGCTTATGTTTCACTTAAAAATAGTCAACTTCCCAATCGTCTTGAAACAATCTATTTTTTTCTAATATTTTTCGCTTGCAAGATATGAAAGATAGTTAAAAATTGGTTCCACTCATAAAATGGTCGTTACTCCACTGTTGTCTATTAACACTAATCAGAAGAAAAAAATCAATTCAAACCCATACGATATCGGCAGCAAAAACCACATATTATATGATAATATTTGCAAATATTATATGAAAATATTATTTGATAATGATATATTTGATTTTTAACAAAGAATTTCCGATCAAATTTTCATAAATAAATGAATTTCTCAGAGAAATAGGCTATGACTGCGCCTCTTAAAAAGGGACGGAAGGGCGCTTGTTGAGTATCGCTGATTTAGACCTATATGTTAAAAAATATGATCGACACATGGGGTGAGGGAGTTTATCTCTTTTTCATTTCATATATAAATGCATTCTATAACATAAAAAATAACTTAACAAGAAGGAATTATCGAATGAGAGAGTTGTGCATGTGTGTATAGATAGAATATGCAAATGATTATTTTTTCGGCAACCAAGAACTGATCAGGTAGAGATTCAGCGCATTGCCAAGGAACATCCTAATGATATATAAAACAGAGGACATTCAAATGCTAAAGTTTAAGTACACAATAGTAAAGATCGAAGCCCTCCCCCCTCCTCCCCATAGACCCATAAGTTTTTAATTTTTACCATAGAGATTAACCTCGACGTTTTCATCTACGGTTTATTTTTTATAATGTACCCTCTTCCCAATGGTCTAATGAAGAATATTACGGCTCCCTGCAAAATTAAATTTTGGGCCCCAAGCCAGCGTCAGTCAGGCTTTGGACCCTTTTGAAACCTGAGCCCCCGTGAGGCGGGGGTTGGGCTGCTGTACGTTACGCCACTGATCCCCCCATAAGAGAGAGATCAGTTACGTTACTAATAACTTCTACGAAAATATGGTTCAGGTGGGCTGTATCAAAACGTTACAGACAGATTCGCGAATAGAATAAGCATATGTTATCGTTTAAGAGAGAAAGAGTACCTAGACATAAAGAAACAGGGTGTCAAATCGCAGGATTTTCAACATTTGGGTCAGAGTGGTGGGATGGAGTAGGAATGCGTGAATACGGCCGTATAGAGCACCAAGAAATATGGTCGCAGAGGGCATCCTCAGTACACGAAGACAGAGTAGTCATCCAATCGGTGCTCAGAGCCCATAATGTGTCCTTATTAGCATTCCGATGTGTGTAAAAACACCAGCGACAGTAATAACCAACTGCCAATTAGCGCTATACATCACAAGTAGCCTTTTCAGTAATGCCGGGGACCTGAAAGCAGGTCTAGAAGAAAATTGCTTTTGTCGACCATTTCTGCTTCGAATTGAATCCTGAGGACTACTGGAAACGTAGATATCGAACTCACAGTGAGGGAGATATCGAACTCACAGTGAGGGATATTCACCAGACTGTTATCCAACACATAGTCTGATAAGTAGGAGATGTGGTATGGAATGCAAATTCACATTTGACAACCGGATGTTTTTAAATGTCATTTGTGACACATTTATCGCACGATTCGAAGATGATATTCCATTGCCCGTAATTCTGTTGTGCCTTTCACCGATAAATGGGCTTATATTTCAAAAGAATAATCGCAAACGGCGAGTTTTTCTACTGCGTCTTTTCTTGCCTCTCCTGTTCCTCAGATGTCTCCTCGATAGATCTTATTAGCAGGCATAATTAAACATCTCTAAATCGCAAATTTTTTGAAATTGCCTTTGTAAAAGTTTTAGCAAAACTAAAAAAAAAAAGATGAAGAAATTCTGCCTTTAAATTTAGTGAATATCTAAATTATTCTCGTATGTATATGCTAAAAATATTTTTCAAATAAACCTTATTCATGATGCAAGTTTTGTGATTCTACGCTATTGCGAAGGTATTTTTCAGCGATTAAGAGAAGTGTAAGGGAAAAAAATGAAAATCTGATGTAGAGAACGAAGACATGGGTCAATAGAAGAGCACTTCAGAAGATTAGAAAATCAATTAACCACCAATATCCTCGGCTACAATCAATTACATTTATTAATGCAGTGCAGTAAAATTAGTTATATCTATCATCAAAATTATAAAGTCCTCCCCCCCCCTGTTTATTGTTTTTATTTAAGAATAACAAGTTTTGATTATAGGAGAAGAAATATTTAATGTATCAATTATTATCAGTTTTGTTATTTATTACGTAGATTATTTTTGTGTGTACTATTAATTTAATGTGTTTAAGTGTATTCTATATTTTAATGTTAATTTTTAAATGTGTGGGCTATTAATTTTTTCTTTCTCATTTAAAAGACTTTATATTTATTCCCAATTGCGCTTAATAACAGTGGTTTGTGAAAAGTGGAGGTCTTGTAAAATGGGACGAATAAACATTAGAAGACCGTAGCCTATAAGAAACTCCTAGCCTATAAGAAAATCATTTCTCCATCTATTTATTTCAAACTTTTTTCAGTTATGTTCCTTTACAATTAGATACGTCATACCGTAAAAGAATTTTAACTCGTCATAAATGATGCAATTACGACATCTTTCGGAATCAAGTTCTTATAATCAGGGTGGTTTAAAAAAAAACGTGTTACATTAACCACTTTACAGTTGTTTCTTTGCTTTGTTCATAAATTGTTTGTAATTCATTATAACTGAGGAAATAGTCCTTGAAAAGGTTCTACATAGGATATTATTTTCTCTATCAGCCAGACATTTTTCAGGAGCGACTATCTATTGTCGTTAATAGTTGAAAAAGAAATATCATTACTTTCGTAATTCGAATAACATAAACATTTGAAATTCGCACATTCTAAGCATTTTCATATATATACGCACAGGTGTTTAAAATTAATGTTAAAAACATATTTTCCACAATAAGGCCAAATTGTCACAAGTGAAATTGATAAATTCAAAATTTGAATATTATGGAGAATGGATAGCGCAATGTTAGCCTCCTGTTTAGAATAAGTGATGCTATGCATTAGTTTTGAAGCAATTTTGACCTTTTAAGAATCTTGGAATTTCACCTGCACTGTTGTGAATATTGCACAAAGAACCCTCACTTTTGACTGTTTCTATTGAAAATGAGTTATCAATGTCGTTTAGATCAGTGGTCTCCAACCCTCGGTCCGTGGCCCGGTACCGATCCGTGGATTAAATGCTACCGGGTCTCCCGAGGAACATTAAATTATTTCTGTTTTACTTACTGTGGTGTATTTCTCTCAAGTTTCTGTGACTTTAAATAGATGAAACAAACTAAACAACGGAATGAATTAGACAACTTTTCCAAGGATCCTTCAGGTGGTAAGTGGTGCACTTTTTGAGGAATAGGATTTATTGCCGCAAGCACTTTTCCGACACTTTTATTAACAGAATTATGGCTTATTGTGAAGCTTATGTATAAGCGCAGAGGGACCACGCTGCATATTAGACAGACCTTTCCCGACATATAATGCTGAATGATTTCACCATTTTCAATACAACTCGTGTCTTAATTTACAATTGACCTATTTTTCAAATTATTATGTTTCATTATGATTTTTCCCATAGTAATGTATCAGTGCCAAATTCCATCATTGCAAGAAACCGAATATTTCTTTAGTTATCACAGATTTTATACTTATGACTATATATATATATATATATGTGTGTGTGTGTGTCGTGTAGTCAAGTGGAGGCTTTATTTATTTAATTTAATTTCCATTACTAATATTAGGATATTATAATCTTGTATCTTGTATTGAAAGGATAGATGAAACTGGTTGCTCCTAATAAGCATTTATTTTCGGTAGAAAATCATTTCACATAGGTAGAAGACATACACACAACAAAAACACAATATAAATAGCAGGACAAGAATTAACGTAGCATTTTGATAATAACAAGACACGACGTGTGTGCGGGAATTTTCCAAAGATCTTCGATATTTATACACTGCTGGCCACCATAAATGCAACACCAAGAAAGACAAGGGATAGCAAAACAAAATTTATTTTGTAGATAGCATGTTGACCAAGTATCAAATGATTAAATTTATAGACTTTTGTGAAGTGTGGTTCCTGCCAGAATCAGTAGCCAGAGTAGACGCCATTGTTGGAGATCACCGCTGCCACACGCCTCGGCATTGATTCAAAGGGAATTTGGATGTGCTCTTAGGGTACAGAAGACCAAGCAGCTTCCGCACGTAGCCACAGTTGATCTGGTGTGGAAGCTGAGGTTGTAATCAGGGTCAATCGTTGAGCAACCATGGACCACATGTTTTCTATCGGCGAAAGATCCGGAAAGTGAGCCGGTCAGGGAAGCAATTCAATCTGGTGATTGACGAAGAAACTTTGGACAATGTGTGCCACGTGTGGTCGCGCATTATCCTGTTGAAATATGGCTGTGGCCAAGCCCTGAAGGTAAGGAAGGACAACTCGCTCCAACACCTCGGAGATGTAGCGCTGGCTGTTTAAAGTACCGGCAATGCGTACTAGAGGAGTGCGAGAGTGATATCCAATACCGCCCCATACCATAATACCCGGTGCAGGACCAGTGTGGCTGTGCATAACTCTGCTGTTCAGCATCCTCTCTCTACGGTGTCTCCAGACTCGAATCCGACCATCGTGGTGTTGCAGACAGATGCGTGACTCGTCAGTAAAGACAACTTCCTTCCATTCTGCCGCCCACATACTTCTTTCATCGCACCATTGGCGGCGGAGACGTCTGTGGCTCTGCGTCAGGGGTAGACCAAGCAATAAATGTCTTGCGGACAGACCACTCTGTTGTAAACGGCGTCGAATGGTACCCGCAGACACTGAATAATACGTTACAGACTCAATGTGCTGTGCTATGCTTCGTGAGGTGACTGAGCGATCCGTCACTGACATTCGCAAAATTTGCCTGTCCTCACGTGAAGTGGTACACTGAGGCGGATGCGATCGTCCACGTCGGTTCGTCGTACCCTCCTGCATCCAACGGTCACATATCCGCATTACATTGTTTGGTTTCGTCCAACACGACTACCGATTTCCCTGAAAGATAATCCACCATCTCGGTAGGCCACTATCCTTCCTCTGTCGTACTCGGACACTTGATCAAAAAGCTGATCGCTGTTTTCTACGAGACATAACTGATCGTTTTTTGAAAAAACCACAAGAAAAACACAATTGCCGAACTTGAAATCGTCGAAATCTCCAAGCCTTAAACAATGCTTTGAAGTGGCGCCACAGGCGTGCGTGATGTGTGTCTGCGCTAAAATTCTAATCATTTGCATATCTCACCTCCGCTAATGCATGTTGTAAATTTTATGTTATTTGCATGCTTCCTTCAGGTTGTTGCATTTACGGTGGCCAGCAGTGTATAAAACGCTAACCGGAAGTTCAAAAACTCAGATGACTTCCTAGGACGTCTCTTCTGATTGGTCCAGATAATCGGATGATGTACTTTTTGTAATTCTTAAGCTAAAATCACTGAACTTTTAATTTTGGAAAGATAAAGTTAAGATATATATATTATATCCCGTTAGGGGGAAACTTACAATTACTTATTCAGGCTAAGTCCTAAAAAGTCAGAACCATTACAAATTTTAAAAAAATTTTGAAGATGAAATTATAACATTAACAGTTACATACATACTATTCATATACAAAGAGTACATTTAAAAATTAGTTACTAAAAACTTTCAAAAACAATTCAGTATATCATTATCTAATTTCTTTTATTACATACAAAAAATGAGGCATTTTTTTATTAACACTTTTTTTCGTTAATTTTGTCCAATCCTTCACATGCTGGTTCAATGGACTCTGGTTAATTTATTTTAAAGTAAAATGTAGAAAATAAATCAAAATAATATCTAAATTACTCTTTATTATATATTCATTAATTTTTTACTAAGCATTTTCTGACTTGAAATAAAAATTTGATACAGCTTTATGATTAGATATGTCTTATATAAAAGTATTCTCTGACCTCATAAATTCGTTGGGAACAGGTTTATTCTAAATTATAACATTCTGAAGTACACCTCAAAAATATTAAAGTTGGATCATTTAAATGAAATAAAGGTGGAATAAAAAGGGGTATATATAATCGCAGTGTTTATAATTTTAGTTTTTCATGGCTATAGAGGATTATAATGTTTATATATTGATCGTTATAAATATTTGTCAGTATAAGTTACTTCACTGTTAATGCCGAATCTCTTTGAGTCTTAATTATAAATATATTCCTTCAACGCGCGCGCGAGTTAATTTCAGAAGTATAAATGAATAATTAAGTTAAATTTTTTATTTTTTTTTTAAATTAAAGATTTTAATGTATAAAATAGCAACTGATTCTCATTACAATTTAACAATAATAGCTTCTTTTAATATAGAAATTAAATGAAATTCGTATCTATCAAATTCATGACATTTAAAAACATTAACTCTTCTTGCAGTTTATATTATAATACTTATTACTTATTCATTTTTTATAGAAAAATAACTAATTTTAAAATCTTAAAATATTGTGTTTAAAATGTCTTTGTATTCGCAAAAGTTTGTATTAATTTACCCCCAAAAGATTTTTAAAAAAGTAAACTTCTAACCAAGTTTATTTTTTCAATAACATAAATACTTTCAATATCATCATTTATGTATTGCTTACTTTCAATTCATTCACCAAAATAAAAACTTAACCCTAAATGGCCCTTTCGAGAATAATTTGAAATATCACCGAATCAAATTATTAAATTCAACTCGTTTTTAGAATCATCACACAAGTAGCTTATTATAAATATTTAGAAAGATATACATATGTGTAGTGACTTCTACTGGTGGGTTTATTTACGCTAATTACTGATGACCATGTCTAGGTACGAGGGTTAGAACTTTAATAGTGGCAACACTGCAGTAAAAACGCAACACAATAAAACCAAAGAATGTCGTGTATACCACATGTGAGCTACACACCTACCTTAGGTTTCAACGAAAAGAGTAGTCCTTCCTACGTCACGCACATTCGGAGTGACTCGAAGGAATCATCCTAGTATTAGCTTGCGGTCTAAAGTAAGTGTTGTCAGGATGAAGTCTGAAAATAGAAGGAAAAAAAAATGGCTAAAAATTGATCGTACATCACGACAATGTTATCTGGGGCTTCAGGAGGCTTTCGGGGAATCTGCATTGCCTCACAGCAAGCAAGGTGCGTAAAAGCCTTCAATGTAGGACGCCAAAATGTGGTAGATCATCGGCCAGGTCGACCTAGTGTCAACAAATCAGAAGTGTATGCTGTTGCCGCACTAATGGACAGTGTTCGCCCCCCCCCCCAGATCTAAGTCCTTGTGACAATTCCTAAGATGAAGAAACAACTTCATAGCATTCGCTTCCAAAACTGTTCCAGAGATTCTTTCGGCAATAGACCGATCCATTCTATCTATCAAAAGAACAGGCACTGCTACTTCTGTGACTTCGTCATCGTTAGAAACGGGTTATACACAATGCTGGCGACTGTATTGAAGCTTTGTAAAACATGGTGACATGAATCACTTTTGTATTCCATGTAAATAAATTGTTGCCTCTATTAAATTTCCAACACTGGTAGTTGAAGTAACTATTGTAGGAGTGATAAGGCGTTATTTTGTTAGAGGATAATCAGTTTTTATTCATTTATACCAGAGTTTCTCAAACTATAGGGCGCGTCTCCCTAGGGGGGCGTGATAACCCTATGCGAGGGGCGCGAGAAAATGGAAATGGAGAAAATTAAAAACTTAAAATAATTATTAATTTACTGAAAGGAAGCAAAACAAAACACATTTTGACGCAGTAAAAAATCGAATACATATTCACATTGATGTAAGATACTTACTTATAAATGTCTCAGTAAGGCAAGAAAAGTATTTGATAATTAATTTATCAATAATAAATTAAAAACAAGTTTAGTAATTACTAGTGATGGGTTTGCCGTATACAAAAGTTTATGCTTATTTTGATAATTCGTGCACAGTTTACAATTACAGATGCATTGAAGTACATTGTTATTGCATTCAAGTACAAATGATGACTGAAAATTGGTTCATAAATATTGAAAGTTTGAAAAGCACTGATTTATGCACTTAAGTAGACAACGACGCACACTCAGACACAAATAAAAATCTAGACAACACTTAACGTAACAACATGGCAAATATAAGCAGCGGCTGGCAAATTTTCCCTGAAAAAAAAAGGGAGGTTTATATACAAAATGCCAACCGGAACTCTGAGAATTATAAGATGTTTAGGGGAAAGCCATTCCACACTTTGGAAAATATATCTTAAGATGATATTTAAAGTAGATCAACATGTTATAAGTACTTTAGTACTTATATGTATGTAGAGACAATTTAAGATATATTGTGATATGTATTGATTTGTGATTCAATTGTCACTCATCCATGCATAAAATTTAGTAACAGGGATTTGTGCTTGCATTCTTTTACATACGATGTCGAAATATAGGTCTTATGAAATTATCCGCAGTCGCATTTTATATTCTCCGCTTAGTTTTTTTTATGTATATTTTGTTTTTGTAGCCATTCACGTTGAAAAATATTTTTCACTTAACAACATTGTTCTGAATGGCATTGAAAAGATTTATAGCTTGTGAGAAATCCTGCGTACTTTGAATGAGAGAGTGAGAGAGATAATTTACAGCTTAAAATTCAAGAGCTGTTTTTGTTTAGATTTAGATTTTAGCACCAAATTCTGTTGATATGTCGATAAATTGTTTCCTTTCCTTTATTATATGTGTTTTTCTTCCTACAAATGAAAAAAAGTGTATGTTGTTGTTGTTGCTTATCCACTTAGCCTACACCACAAACTAGAGCAAGTCCAAGACACCGTGTTGCTTAATTAAATTAAAAACAACATCCTCCTCATTCAATAATTGCCCCATAGAGGCACCAATACATGCAATGATATGGGAGGGAGAAGCCATAGCCGAACAGCGGCAAGAAACATAAGTCTTCTCAGATCCATGATGTGACTAGTCCTAAGTCTATATAAAGTGGTCTAAGAAAGTCTAGGGCAGGTGCATTGTAGGGACAATCCCGGACACTTAGCAGCATATCAGGCATGTGAGGCAAGGTGTATTTTCCTATAGAAAAATGTTTAGTTTTGCAAAATATTGTACTAACGAGTATAAAATTATTTCTGAAACCCCAGTATAGTAAACAATAGAACATCCACAATCTCGTAGATAGTACATATGAAGGAAAATACATTTTAAAATATTCTTTTATCATATAATAAAAGTTAAAGTATTTCAAAATAAAATTAGTATGTATATACTCGTAGATAAAGTTTTTATTATTATTTTTGTAATAATTTGGATGAGTCTTAGATACTTGTGGTTATACAAACTTCACGGAGGAGGTGAATCCCTTTCCCATATACATTTATAATTTTCTTTTCGATTTCTTACTGCGACTTGTGGAACTCTTGGGTATGTATGCCCCGTGGAACTCTAGGCTTCTGTGGAACACAGTTTGAAGTCTACTACTCTAGAACAAGTGCTAAGTTCCTGTTTTAAAATGCATGTATGTATTAGCACCATGGTCAGTCCTGAAATACATTCATAATGAGGCGTTACTGATATTGGTAAAATTCTTCCCTGAAATTATACAGATCCTAATGCCTCTCGTATCAGTTGCACCCATAAAGTATTCAACAGTTCTTCTCCAATTAAAATGCATGCGCCTTTGATCGTCACCCCTGTCCCTTCCAAATGCGCAACGCACAAGCATCGGAATAAGTTCTTGAACCCTGACCTGTCCTTTGACCTTAATTAGAATGAATATTCCAAAGGAGGAAAATATTCGCCATTCAACAGGAAGGGCTTTACCCATGGGCCCTTGAGATCAAGAAAATTACGAGGAATTGTTGATGTATGCTTTTGGGAAGTTAAGCCGAACTCTCTGCTCAAATTTCTGCTTTCTGTATGGTAATTACGAAGAACTATTGACCGAATAGTGTTTGGCTTTCGCAATAGCTTTAATCCTTTTCACAGGGAACTGTAGTTCCGGTGAGAAATTAAATTACAGTGGACAATCCCCGATGATTCGTCTCGGTGGTAGACTTTCTGAGAGTTTTGAAATTATTTCAACTTTTCCCGGGATTAACATATCTTTAGTGACTTCAAAGCAGAGAGGTAATTTCGCAGACGTTTTTCGATTATCAAGTATTATTATAAGAACAGACAAAGCAATGTCTATGGTTAAATAAATTAATTATTTCAATATTTTCAAATATAAATCTATATCACACGCATTTAGGCATCCCGGAGTGAATTTTATGAACTATTCGGAAAATCGGATTCTCTTATATTGGTTTTTGAGGAATTTATGTGACTTTTTTTCTGTTTCTTTTAGAATCAACATTCCATTAAAACTTCCAAAAAGTTGATAGATTAAAATAGTTTGCATATGTTTCACGGAAAATGTTTCAAAAAAATTTGTTTTAATGTTCCAAAATTTTTTGGCTTATACACGGAAATATACGGCATTTCATTTTCGGTAAACATAGAAGTAGGAACATGGAACCAATAGGATAGAATAGGAACCAATAGAATAGGAACCAATATTCAATCATAATTTTCTTCGTCCTCTCTCCATACAATAAAAATGTATTGAATTCAATTATACCGCACTTTTATGCTAAAACTACAATACGACTTTAACCTCATCAGGGCCGCTAGAGTATACAAACGTCTCGCTCAGCCAGTGCTTTGATTGCCCCGGACGTATATATGCGTCGTTCCGAAGTACGATCTTTTCTATGAATTGCTACCCATAAAATTATTCCGAAGGCTTTGGAATGCAATAAAAGAGACTTCACAGTGTTTGCGAAGGATTTACTTATTTCAGAGAAGGCTTCTCTTATTTATTCCTTCTCATTCCCACTCCCCAATACATCACTTACGTACAACTATGTGAAAAACGGTGGCATTGGAGAAGGAATTTCGTAACTTTCACGAAAAAACTTTCTGTTCCACAAAAGCACTTTCAAGTTATAAGTGTTCCGTGAGTTAAAAAAGTTTGAAAACCACTGATATATATCAATTCCTCTGCACCAGGGGACTTTAGTGAAATTAGGACTCAAACCCATGACTTTACTGCAGTGGTCTCCTTAAACTTTTTCAACTCAAGGAACTCCTAGAACTTGAAGGTGCTCTGAAACCCCTAGAACTAGAAAGTGTTTTCATAGAACCCCATTCCTCATACATACTTAGAAGAATAGTTATAGGTACTTTATACGTTCAAGGCAATTAAAAAAGTATTGCTTTATTAGTAAACATTCTAATCAAAGTTTTTAAATTTAATGTACTCATTAAAACATTAATTTGTGATCTAAGTGTCACCTACTCATGTATTATATTTAGTAACTGGGATATGCTTTTTTTACACAAAGTTTAGGTCTATTGAGATTAAATGCAATCGCATTACATATTCTGAGTTTAATTTGTTTTTGTAGCCACTCACATTGAGAAACATATTTCCCTTAAACACAATGTTATGAATGGCAGTAAGACATTTATAGCTGTGCGAGAAATGCAGCGTATTTTGCATAATTTGCTGTTGATTTAGGAGCTGTTTTTGAATAAATTTAGTTTTTAACTTTAGATCTGTTGATATGTTGTTAAGTTGTTTCCTCTCCTTCATATTATAGGTGTTTAACCCCCCCCCCCCCAATACTGAAAAGCGCATTTTCTTTTAGAAAACTATTTAGTTTTGCAAGAAATTGTGCTAACTAACGAGTATAAAATTATCTCATGGAACCCGAAATAGTAAACAATAGACTATTCACAATCTAGTAGGAAGTATATATATATGTAAAGATAAAATGTTCGAGGTATCTGGCTACCCAAAAACTGTGGATTTTGTTAAAAATTGACAAATTTGTTTTATGATTTTATTTTATGGGCCATCCTATTAGCTTTATAAAAAGACCAAGTTTATCATTTGCCGTTTACTAGAACAAAAACTACAAGTATTTTAGTAAAATCAGATGCCATTATTTTAAGCAATATGTCATACTTTAAAACGCGTTTTACTCGAAATGTGATTTTTTGAAAATACTCAAACGGGGTCAGCGATTGCTCAAAAAGTTTTGAACATAATTAATTGAAATTTTTTGTGTAAGTTCTGTATAATAGTAGAATTGTTTTAACCTTCAATTTTATCAATCACTGTTTTATTACAAAATTTACAGTCCCTTATGTGAATATAACCAGTGTCTTTTTAAGCATTTTCATATAGTAACCGAGATAAAGTGCACTAGTTTTTGTAAAAAAAGAAAATATCTCTTATCCTGAAGGTCACTTCAAAAATGAAGAATATATCAACACATTAGATTGAAAAAATTGAAAATTTGTTCATAAACCTTTGGTGTAGAATGGGCCGCGTTTATGCTATTTTTTGTCAATTTTTACCTATCTTTTCCCATTTTAGTAATAATAATTTCTTTTTCTCTTCTTAATTTTAGCACATTTTTCTTAAAATGCACTAAACAAATCTAAAAATAACAACAACAAAAAAAAAAATCCCATATCTCCTTTCTTTAAAAAAAAGTTGTCGCAACCAGTCTCGGATATAATATTATTTTATTTTATTATGATTCAAGTTTTTAAAAAGTGTTGCAAAATACAGTTATTATATACAAATAAAATTTTCAGTTTTAATGAATAGGATGAGCTTTTGATCCTAGTTTCCTTTAGCTTTTTTTTATTGTGAATCGTGGAACCTCAGGGTTCGGTGGTAACACAGTTTGAAGATTACTATTACAATTACAAGCTTTACTATAACAATACTGAGCGCAAGTACGTGACCATGACTACCGGTCTGTCAGAGCAATTTAATGACTGGGAGAATTCTTAGATTTTACCTGCAATAATCACTACTATATTGCTCACTATTGTCTTTGGTGAAATCAGGACTGAAGATCCCAAATTATGTGGTTTGTAGTTTTTGCGTTTTTAATCTTTGTGAGACTGTTATTTACGCAGCATAGCTAGAGTTAAACTAAACTACTAAACTAAACTCAGTGGCAACTCAGTAGCTCAGTAGCCTATGAGGGCCAAAGCCTAATGGGCCCATCTTAGTATACATGACCTTTGGGCACTGATGTGCATGAGCAGATATCCCGATCAGATGGACAGTGCGAAGTGAAACCCCCAGTGTTTATTCCCCAAGCAAGTTTGGTACTCATTTCTCGATCCACTGAAGAGAGGAAAGGCTGAGTCTAACTTGCCTAGCTCGAGAATAAAACCCCGGACCTGTGGTATGGAAGTGCGAAATGCTACCATTTGGCACTACTACTCACAAATTAGAGTTAAACTACTTACAAATATTTTCGAAAAAAACTCTCTTGAGCAAATATAAATTGAGTAATATTTAGATTCGTTAAAAAAGAAAAGTTGATTAAGTTTCAACTTATGGTAAAATGAAGAAAAATCGCAAAAATAAACTTTATTACGTTACATTCATTTTTTGCTGGACTTTGTTTGATACGACATTGCAGTGTTTTTTTTTAAATAGATGCAGGAAGAATAACAATAGTAAATAAAGAAATAATAAACTGTTTAAGTTTTTATAATACAGGCGAAAAATCACAAAATAATTCGTAAGGTGAAGGAATACCAGTAAAATTTATAGCTTTCTTTCAATTTATTTTTCAGAATTTGTGAAAGGCAGGAAGATCAAATAAAATAATATAGCTTTTAAATAATGCAAGTGACGACCATACTAGTTCCGGAGATTATTTGTGTGAGTCTTGGGGGAGGGAAGGAAAGCGAAATTTAATTTGCACTCTTATTAAAAATTCTTTCCCATTTCATTCATTACTAACTGAAGACACTTACTGAAATATCTTAAATTTACGAAATATTGAGATAAACTGGTAGCAAATTCAAATTTAGTATTAGGTTTACTTTCACTCGAATAAAGCGCTTATACAGTTGAATATATTTAAATGTAATTGAACAAATTTATGAATTTAAGAAAGGGTGGGAGAGAGGAAATCACAATTATTTTTCATTTAGAATATAATACAAAAGAATTTCGGTACTAATATCTCTTTTCCTTAAAAATGTTTCCTTTATCTTTGTGTAAGATTTCCACAATGCTGTAGCACACTAGTCTTCAAACTGTGTCGGCTCATGGAGCCCTTGAAACAATAAAAACTTTCCAGGAATCCCCCCCCCTAAAAAAAGACCCATCAAAAGTATATATTTTAAAGTAATATTTAAAGCAGATCAACATGTTACAGGTATTTTAAATAAAAGCAATAAAAATGTGTTTTAAATTTTAAAAAAATTAATATAACATTATGGAATTTATTCTAATTAATTCGTTCCCCATATGTCCTCTATAACTACCTTATACTTAAGGTATCCGAACACATTCGGAGTACTTTTTAACAAAATAGCATACTAAAACATTATAAATGCTCTTTTAGGACTCAATACCAATAAATATTACTATATTTAACTATCAAAATTTAAAATAAATTACCTGAATTTTACAAAAATCACAATTATAAGTGAAATTTTAGCAATATTTTTGAAAAACTCCAAAGCAGTTAGAGAAAAAAGTAATAAACATATATTAGTAAAAATATTACTAAAACAAATTAGATACATTTACCTGAAAAATGTACTAAAATTTTAATTTTTTATTAAAATTTTAAAATTTTAAAGCTGATTGAGTAAACATTATAAAAAATTTTACATTTTTTTATGAGACCATTATTTAAATAACAAGTCATAACTCAAAACGTATTCATACAATAAGAAATAGTTTAGTACATTCTCTAGAAAATAACATAAATATCAGGTTCAAAAAGATTTATAGAAATACATTCGTAATATTTTGAGTTATCAAACTCGCCATGATAGATTTTGAGCAATTTAAATGCCCACTTCTGGTAGATCAAAAACCTACTTCCGGTTTTTCTAAATTTATAAAATTGATTGTAACTTGGCCTCTAGGTAGTGTAGAAACAAAACAAATTATGTTTCGTAAAGTCAAAAGATAGCTCTATTCAATAAAATAAAAAACAAAATATCTGTTTTGACTGAATTTGGTCATTTTTAACGTGTTCGGATACTTTAATAACTGTATTTATATTTTTTATACAAGCTATCGAAGTCTAGGTAAATGGAAGTTTTTTGCAGTCGGATTTCATATTCTGCGTTAATTTGCATCTCTGAATTCTTTTTGTCGACACATACGTTGAGAAATATTTTTAACTTAAATGCATTGTTCAGAATGGCATTAAAATGTTTATAACTATGCTTCTGAAACTTTTGCGTGTTTTGTAAATTTACAACTTAAAATTTTGGAGCTGTTCCTGCTTGAATGTAGAATTTAACGTAGAATTTGTTGATATGTAGATAAGTTGTTCCCTTTTCTTCATTGGACAAGGGCTTCTGATTTATTCACTCATGCTTGAAGTACGTGACTGTTACGAAAGTTAAGATTTTATATTATTCATAGAATATTTATTTATATTTATTTTTACTAGAAAACTGCCCCTTTTTTTAAGAATTCCATCTTTTAAAAATTAAAATTTTATTAAAATTGTTGAGTTTTGATTTAGCAAATAGTGGTCACTTACGGAAACCCTGTCCTAGGGTTCCACTGTAACCAGGTTGATATCCTCTGTTCTAGTACAAAAACATTGCATTATTATCTCTAGAATTTATAACTCATTTTTTCAGTTCCTACTATTATAGTTCACACTCTCCCTATATATGCACTCAAGAGCCAAAACATTATGACCACCTGTCAATAAGGAGTTGGCCCACCTTTGGTGCGCAACACAGTTTCAACCCGCCTTGGCATGGATGCCACAAGTCCTTGGTAGATGCCGGAGACAGATTGTACCAGATGTTTAAGCAACGGTCACGCAAATCCGAAATATTGCGAATTGGTGGTCTTTGAACTCTGAGCTGCAGTCCCATGGCATCCCAAATGTGTTCTAACGGATTGAGATCCGGTGAGTTAGGCGGCCAGGACATTAACTGGAATTCAGCATCATGTTCCTGGAACCACTCCAACGCAGTTTTAGCCTTATGACACGGGGCATTGTCCTTTTGGAACATTCCATTTCCAGCTGGAAAAACAGAGACCATATAAGGATGCAACTGGTCCGCAATGATGTTCAGATACCCTGTAGCATTCATGTGGTCTGCTCTACCACAACCACGGGTCCCAGAGACGCCCAAGAAAACCACTCAATTTCAAATACATTTTTTAAAACTTGTAGCGGATGACACTTGATGTTCATACATTTTTTTCAATTATTAATTTATTAATCAAATTTAATTAAAGAATAAATAGAGTAACAAACAAAAATATAACCCAACACTATATATAAAAAGGAAATTCTGTTGGTGTGTTCCTGTAGCACAATGGGTAGCGCGTTAGACTTCTAATTCAGAGACAAAGGGTTCAAATCCTCTCTGGTATGACCTAATTTCTGAGAATGTATTTTCTTTTTACTATACTATCTTATTGGAATAATTTTATTTAAGGAATGAATAAATAGTAACAAACAAAAACGATAGTCTAACGCTATATTTAGAAAGGAAAATGGAAAATTGCAAGGAAAATCGGTTTCTATTTTGCCATTTAATATTGTGATTCTGTCATATGCATATATATATTTATATTAATTGTAATTATATTTAATAAAACAAGATATCAATCATTGGTATGGCCAAGTAATTTTAGCGCGTTTTTCACATGTTGTATTTTACAATAATGGAACTATGAACTTTTTACTAACAGAAAGTAGTACTGTACCACTCCTCTAAATGTACTACTATTGAGCTGAAAAGGAATAATGACACAAATCTGTATCAGTACTATAAAAAAGCAAAACAAGATATTCGGGAAAATTTTTAGGAAAATTCGGGAAAACTATGGGAAAATTTAAATATGATTCGGCTCATCTAGGACACAAATGCGACCAAATGCCGAAAACCCGAGGTCAATTGGTTGCTTATTGGCTGAGAAAAAGGTACGCGAGAAAATATGGAACGAAGACGAAGACGAAATTTGCGTCCTAATAGCGCTTTTGTTCCACTACGTGAAAAACACGCTAAAAATGACTAAAATAAAGTTTTCTTTCTTGACCTAAGTAGGAGTTGACTAAAAAAAAAAATTTTTTTTTTTGTATTACTTGTTTCCTGTAAAAATATTAAATTCTTCAAAATGTAAAAAAATGAAAAAAAAAATTTTTTTTAATAATAACACTGGGAAATGTCTTATTTTTAAAGAAAATTAAAAAAAATATTTTTAAACAATAGTTTATTCATAAATAAATATTTTAATCTATACCTAAAATAATTAATTTCTTCTTTTTTTACCTTAGAAATGACTCATAATAATCATTGAAAATAATTTGCGAATCCTTTTTTCTACAGATTGAGTGATGATATTCTAAGCGAGATTTCTTCATGGACATAATGCCCCAAGAAACTGTAAACAAACAGATCAATCTTTCTTTCACAAACAGCGGTTTCAGTTCTTTTTCATGGAATGTAATGGCAAGGAAAAAAATTTAACTAGGCAAGCATTTTCCTAAGCAGTTAACCTCATTTTCCAAAGAGAGGAGCATAACGAACTATCCTTTTCACAACTCACTTTAATATTCGATATTTTTTGGAATCCTAATGACTTACGCCCAGGGCGCTCTCACAGTCCTCGCATCTCTTCTCTTCACTTCTTCTCTATTTACTACCCTCCCTCTACGACCATCCTCTGGAGAAGGAAATAGAACTAAATAAAATATAAAAAAATAAATAAAAGAAAAAGGGAACAGGGGGAAGAAAAAAAATAAGGTTCTGAAATTTCGTCGAAGAAGTAGAAGTCACAGCGGCAAAAGCAGCAGACGAGATGACGTTTGGAATACTGAATTATTCATGAGGTAAGTGCAGAAGTCGTTTGGACCGAATGGCGCCCCCTGTCAACAGAATGAAAGAGGGGGTGGGCGTGAGAGTAAAGGGGAGTTTTCGGGATAAGGATGACTTGTGAAATCCGACTCCCGGATTTCTGGAGATTTTCATGCAGTCACACATCCCGGGCCGTCTATCTATTCCCAGTGAGGGTGAGACACATGGTGGCACATGGCGATATCTGCCCAATAAGAATCCAAGAGTTTGGGGCTTTGTTCCCTCGATTACTTACCGGGATCTGATTCCCTCACTTTTGTTGATTTTCACATAGATATAGTGATGATAAGAAATTTTTGATTTCTGAAATTTCTCCCCTTTCCCGTGTCTGGAGTAAATAACTTCTCATACAGAAAAGATAGGTTGATAAAAGGTAGTGAATTTGAATTATTTAATCACGATAAACTAGCGTTTTCGTTGTGTTTGTTATCAGCGCGGAGTAAAGCTAATAAAACATTTCTTATATGATGCCACCAGAAGCACACGCAAAAGTTTTTCAAGGGGGAGGGGACCACGGTCGAAAGTCTCCAACTCGTATCATACCTCAAGACAACATCAATTAATTCTTCTGATTTGTCAATTTTGTTAACAAAAAACAGTAAAAAATAAATTATTGAAATAATAATTAGCATTAATTAGTAAAATAAATTGTTAATTATAAGTACTTTATTAAATTTTACGTTATATATATATATATATATATATATATATATATATAGGATTATCATCAATCGAAAAAACTCAAGGACTTTGGGGGGGAGGGTGTAGAACCCCTAGAACACCCTTCTAGCACCCCACTGGGTGCCACACATGCATTTAAAAATCGAAATTTTTATGTTTTTTTTATTTATTATTTAAGAATCAGTTTCATCATTTGAAAAGAAAAATAAATATTTCAATTTCAATGTTTGAAACTCCGCTACAATCTAATATATGAAGTAAAAAATCAGTGTACGAGCATAATAGTGTCATAATTCATGTTTTACCTATGTTAGTATTAGATTCATTTTGAAAAACGAATAGAAGCAAAGAAAAATTACCTTTAAACTTTACAGGACCATAAGGTTATTAAGAGTAAATAATATAGTATGTGTGTGTAACTGTTTATTTTATAAGTATTTTAGGAGGCCGCGGTGGCCGAGTGGTCTAGGCATCGGATCATGGCTAGCGTGTCATGAGTTCGATCCTAGTACCACTAAAAATCCGCTGTGTAGGGGAGCGATGCACATTAAATCTGTCGAGAGCTCAAACATCCTCCCGTTGGTGTGGTAGTTAGGAGAGAGGGTGCCAGCTCAGGTGTCGTCCGCGTCACTTGTCCATGGTTCAAAATTACGCGGACCGTCGTCAAAAGCTCTCGTGTTGCTAATCAGTGCGACGTTAATATTCTCTCACTCATAAGTTTTTTAGATGTTAAATCAGAGGTTCCCAAACTTTTTTGTATCATAGACCCCTTGCGATGTTTTTCGGGATCGGGTAGATCCCTGCTTACCTTATATTATATTTTTGCAAATTTATGAACTTAAATGTCTTTTTGATAGTTGGTGCTACTACTTTAAAAAAAAAATTCTAACTGCAATGAAGTAGAGCATAAGAAGTGAGTGCTAATGAATAAAAATTAAAATCAAATTAATACATAAAATAACTGAGCAACGAACAAATGTTTTTAATGTGAGGGATGAATCTGATGCTTCAATAGCAAATTTTCAACATTTAATATATACAATCTAGTCAGATTTAACCCTTTTCAGAATCTCCCTTCTTAGTAAGTGTTCACAGTTCTTTTTTCTTTCTCTTTCTTTCTTTTCTACTTTTTTTTTTTTTTTGCTTTTGAGAGATTGTCAAACTCACTTCCAAGTAAAATCAATTAAAAACTTTCTCACGATATTCCATAACTTGCGACCAATATCAGGTATGTCTTTTTAAAGCCAAAGTTGCTGACATTCGTTTCTAAACTTTATTTTAAGATTTTCGTTAAGACCTATTCTGATGAGTTCCTATTGTAATATGACATTTTGTTTCAAAGTGAGTATATTAAATCAATGTCTATATACTGCTGTATTACTATAAAAAAAACAATATCAAACCTGGTTTCATATTCTGAGTAAGGGCATTTAAATATTGAACGTTGGCTAAAATGTCCCTACAGACTGTCAGTGACAGATTGAGAAAATTCGCGACATTGAATATTATACTTCTCTAGCTTAATGTTGGAAAGAAATGCTGAAATTGTCCTTTTCATAGTAAAATTTATACTGTCACCTAGTAACCACAAATTAATCTCACTAAATTTAGTAAATATTAAATTGGTAAAATCTGGTTGCCACTAGATCAGTTTTTTTTTAAAGTTTAAAGTCATGATCTGGTTTAATGAGAATTCATGGAACCCCATTTACCCCTCATGGACCCCCCAAATTATTATTTTATGCTGGTGTAGAAACCTTGTAGGTCTTCATAGACCACTTTGGGAATCGCTGTGTTAAATAAAAATCATGAGAAAAATAAATAGTAATGTGTTTTTTTCCCACTTTTATGGGAATAAAATAGAATTGTTCTCAGAGAACTATTTCCTATTTGTCAGTAAATAAGCATTTGCTTTCATTTGTTGAAGTAAACTTTAAAATTCCTCAAAATTAAACACACCGAATAACATAAAAAATGTGAGAAAACACAGTAATATATTATTACATGGCACAAAAATGTTAAATAATTACAGATAGTACTTCTCATGTATTATTTTGCCATTAGTGGCAATGGATTTGATACATTTTTTCGAAGGTTCTCGTTTACGAAATTACGTTTGGCTTTGTTCTATTTTTAAATTCTGTATAAAAAAGATTGTTTAATTTAAAAGGAAATACGACAAATCTCCAATTTTAAATTGGGAGAAAAGTCGTGGGAGGGCTAAAATTCTTGTTGGATTAAAGCAAGATTCTCATAATTTTTTTTACCTAATAATTGATGTAATATCTTAATTTGTACATAAATAGAAAAGTATACTTCCTCGATATAAAACATCGATTTAAAAAAAAATTGTGATGCAACCATTTTTGTCATGAGACTTCCAAAGTATTCTTCGTAATTTGGTTTCTTTTTCAATGCATTTTTCAAAGAAATGTTTCTGACATAACAGTGTCTATGTATTACTTTTACTTTAATTATTTTTTTTATTCGATTCAAGATATTTGCATTACCTTAAATCAGGAGAAAAACTGAATGTGCTTCTTTTAAGATTTTTAGAAAACTGTAACTTTTTGTTGTTGAACACATTCAGTAGTAAAGTTAATTACATATATTTCTCTCAATTAAATACCAAGTAATTCAGCTATTTATATACTTTATAATGTTATCTTAAATATTATTTCATTACGAAAAAAAGATATGTATCTCCAAATGAAGGAGCTTACATAAAAAAAATGGATAGTAATTAGTTGTGCATTTCCAAATGCGGCATTGTAAGTCTTGAGAATGGAGCTAATTATATCAGTGCTTTTCAAATTTCAGTATTGGTGACCCAAATTTCTATCATAATTTTCACACACACACACACACACACACACACACACACTTCCCCATACAATTGCATTGTATCGAATGCAATAATAATGTAATTTGATACTATAGCTACAATACGACTTTAATTATAAACCGTGTAGCAACAGGTGTTGATAGATGAAGGAAGGCAGATGAGTTTTGATGTGTTATTCCTCTTTCAACGAGAACTTCGTTGGGAGTAGTGAATTTAGTTCAATTTGTCAGAGAAATATTTTATGCCTACATTTTTCAGTTCTGATTAATAGTCTTTTATCCTGTTGTATCTGGCAATGAAAGAATCTGATGATGGATTTAAAGAGTTGCTC
>BMAO01005202.1:0-61169 GCA_019973975.1 Trichonephila clavata | reverse complement strand
TTTTTTTTTTTTTTTTTTGTACTTGGAGAAGGTATTTCTATATTTATATAAGTCGAAGTATTAGTTTCCTAAATGCTCTTTTGAGAAAAATTTTGACAGTTTACACACTTTGTGAAAAACCTTAGAAACAATTTGTACAATTTAAGTTGAAACAACTTTATCTTTAAAACTTGTAAAGTAAGCATATTTGTTATTCAAGATGAAATTTTTCGCATCGCGTAAGCAGTATTTGCTTTATTGATTCTTATCGATTAAGAAAAGATTGTAAAAGTTCCCTTTGAATGGCTCAGCCATTTTTAATGAATCAGCATCATATTTGAAGGATATTGTTGTACTATAAGTTGTTATTTGAATTAGTTTTATCTTCTCAAACAGCAAAATTAAGTTACTTTAAAGCTTTCTAATCATATTTATGCAAATACTTCATAAATTTTAATGAAAATAAACTGATAAAAATTGAAGCTTTTCTAAGCTGCACATTACGTATGTATATAATGCACTTATTACCCTACGTGACTACACTTTATGGATAATTTATAAATACTTCAGAATTCTAAAAATAATTTTAACATTGTATAAATTAACGCTAGGTGTTTTGAGAAGCAAGGAAATATTTTAATTTCGGATTATCTCGATTTTATGTTATGTTTTATTCTTCCTTCATTTTCGATGCTGACATATAACAAATGGACAAAAATGCATAAACCTTTGAAATAGCTTACATAATGATTATATAAGCTACTTATCTTAACATTTGTTAATTTATTCTTTAAAAAAGAAATATCTTTTTTTATAATCTGCATTTCTCTATGTATTATATTTTCTACAATTTTATCTGCCTTTAAAAAAACAAGTATTTTCTCCATAAGATTTATTTTTTTATATGCATATTTAACAAGAAATGTTAAAAACAACTCTAAACATATTTTGATAAACATATTTTTATTGTAGGTTTCATGTAAAAATATGAACAAATGGATTTTTTAGTAGATGTAATGATTGTGAAAATGTATGTGTAAATCCTTAGAGACAAATTTTAGATATTACTCAAAATTTTTACATTGATGTTAGAGGAACTTTCCATGAAAAATTTCCTAGTTAGTTATTTTCTTACGATAAATATTATATATTTCTTTAACAACAAATACAAATTATAAGAGAAGAGTATATACTATATATAACAGTT
The DNA here is from genome assembly GCA_019973975.1 of Trichonephila clavata. NCBI lineage: Eukaryota > Metazoa > Arthropoda > Arachnida > Araneae > Nephilidae > Trichonephila > Trichonephila clavata. The sequence continues at coordinate 59,983 of BMAO01005202.1, read as the reverse complement.
TGAAATACAAGTTACGATTCTAATAGGTAAGCTTAACAGCAAACTGATTGATATGTAAGTAATTATTCAATAATCAAGTATTTATGCAATTTATGTTTTGTTATAAATAAAATTTAATAATTATATTAATTGTAGAAACTTGAAAATATTTTATAGATTTTAAACCTTACAGTTAGATGCTAATTTTTTCTCACACAAAAAAATAAGTAAATATAAAATGAGCTTAATTTCTTATACATTATTCTGGGATCCTTATTTTACCATTATGATATAGGTAGTCAAATTGTCTTGGTTGCTAGCTTGAGACCAGCATTGCTTGTAACGAATCATGGATTGAAGTTCTGATGACTACAAAATCTGTAGAAGGGAGGATCAGTCGCTAATAGCCTACGTGTAGCGTCAAAAAAGCTACACTAATAATTTTAACTTATAAGTAATAAGTATCTGGAACCAATGATTTTTAAAAATTGTATAAATGAATAATTTTTAATATATAGTGTCACTTGACTCAGACATTCATCCCTACAGTGGGTCGATAACTGAGCACTAAGCTTGCTTGGGGACTAAACGCTGGGGGTTTCAATTCAGACTGATCACCTGATGTGGACATCTGCTCATGCTTCTCAGTGCTCAATCGCCACGTATACTTAGATGTTTATAGTAGGCCTTGGCCCTCATGGGCTGTTGCACTCCTAAGTTTATATTAGTATAGTGTCATTTGAAATATTATATAATATATATATATATATATATATATATATATATATTTAGTGTTTCTGGATTCGAAATAATATATTTGTTCGATAGAATTAATTAATTATTTGCAGTCGTGAAGGGATGATTAGGCTTGACCATTTTTAATTCGCTTTTTTTAGTAATGAAAAAAAACCACTACAAACATGAAACAAGTTGCAACACATAAAGACAGCATAAACACTGGTGATTTGCATGAAGTTCATTAAAACAGCCCTTCATCGCTCCTGAGATCTCGTCTATTTATAGTTATAATCACCCGAAAACTATTAAAATCATATGATTTCTCTTAAAGGCTTAGATGGTTGGTTCGCAAACGCGGATGATTCAAAATTGCATTAGCCTGATTTAAAAACACTGAATTTTCAATTTTTGGCAGATAAGGTTCTGATTTTTCCCACTAGGTAGTTAAAAGGGAAACTAGTTATCAAGTGAAGTCTTGGAAGGCTCAATATCATAATGAATTAAAATCTCACGAGAGAAAATTTACATTATTTATTACATGCATATATAAAATTTCTTTAATAATATTATGATAACCAAAATTTTTAATGCAATATTTTTGACAAAAAATAAATAAATAATAATTCATTTTAAAGTATTTTCCTTTTGTGAAACATGCTTCGATAATAAGAATATTTTACCTATATATATATATATGTATATATATATATATAGCTAAGACCTACATAACCTAGCATAGAGTTGTGAAGAGTTTACGTTCAGAGTTATTTTTAATCGAAATTATAACTGGTGCTTTCTATTAAAAGTTCTTTACTCCTATAAATAGCAAATAAAATCCACTTCAAAATTATACATTTCAAACATTTTGTTTCAGACACTCCATTATGAAAAATAATTATGCCAAATTTTATATATATTATATATATATATAAATCTTTTAAGTTATCACAGTTTAAAAACCATAATACTTCTAAGAATAATTTGTACTTTTTTAGAAAATAGGTTTATACTGATAAAAATTTAATAGGAAACTAAAATAAAACTATCATAGAAAACAGATTTTTCAAAAAGTATGTTAATATATATTTTTCTTTAAAAACAAGTCGTAAATATTTCTAAAAGTAGAAGAAAAACAGGAATGTTTATGAGAAGATGATTTCAATTTCCGGTTTCTCTCTAATTAGCAACTTTTCGGGAATTTTTTTTCAAAGAAAAAGATCGACTCAGATTAAAACGTTTATAATTCCATTTTTGTTTCATAACTACAAAAAAGCAATTTTAGAAAGTAAAATTTAAATATTTTATTTAAAGAGAAATAATAAATAATTTATAAGAGAAATTTGATATTTTCTTGAAAATTCATCTTTAACGTATTTGGATAGCAAAGTTTTTTTTTTTGTTATAATTAGATAAACCAGAACTCATACACACACACTGAATCTACGTTCTGATATGAAATTACTATACTAAGGAAGGCTTTTATAATTCACTAAATGTAATGCATTACATTCCAAAACAATTATTCCATCTTAATTGAGAGAGTTTTTAAGTTAAACAAGCTCATATTGCATGAAACTTCTATTTGCAAGCAAACTAAATGTTCTATACGTTTTTTCAAACATTGTATATATGTATGATGCCGTTTCAAGTTGAGTGAATGCATAGTGGAAACGTAACTGAAAATTTGATTTTCATATAAACTCGTTTATTTTCTTTATATAGGAATGAAAATAAAATTTAAACTTTCCAATTTTAAATTTTATGTATGTGCATTAAAGTTATTCATATTTTCTCGAATTCAGGTGTTTTAAAATTTAGTTTTAACTGAACAAACAATTTTATTAGCGTCACATAAACACATAAAAATTCAAAACTGTCTATCCAGCTGAGCTTGAATTATGTGAAAATGACGTATGTTAGAAAAAAAAACATAACTTAGCGTTTTGCGGAAAAACGGAAATGTATAAAAAAGAAAGTGAAATTCTCAAATGGTGCCTATGATTAAAAAGGCCATAAAATATACTCAAAATGATTTAGTTATAACTAAATTTTACACAATACATATGTTTTATCATTATTTATAATGCATTAGTTGGAAAAATTATAAAAATCAAACTTAAATTCAAACCGGAAATTATAAATTTGTACTGGAGCAAATAGTCGTAATAACTAAAATTTAAGAAAGGAATTATATACGTATATGTGCCAGTCGTACAGTAAGTAGACGGACTGTGCAATGCTCATTTCATCGTATGGGTTTCAGGAGCCTACGAGAGTACCATTGCTCAATACTCGCCATCGGGCTGCATGACTTGAATGGGCCAGAGACTGGAGCGAAGAGGCCTGGCAACGAGAGTAGCATGCAGTGATGAGTCTCGATTCCGACTACTTAACGCCGACGGGAGGCAGAGAATATGGCGTCATGCTCATGAAGCCTTGAATCCATCATGCCAGGTTGGAACTATACAAAAACATGGTGGCTCAGTCATGGTCTGGGGTGTTTTTCGTAACTCTGTTTGAGATATTTGTTGCGTGTACCAACCTTCCTCAAGGCAATTTGGTACTTAGAATTGCTGGGTGATCACCTCCATCCCCTTAAGCTATTTTATTATCCGCACGGAAATGGAATTTTCCAGCAAGACAACTTTACCTCTCACAAGTCCCTGTCTGCTACTGGCTGGTTAGAGGAGCATTCCTCTATCTTTTCTGTTATAAATTGGCAACCTAGAAGCCCAGACTTAAACCCTATTAGGTATGTTTGAAACAGGGCGTGAAAAGCCATCACACAGCACCAATGAACCTTGCTGAATTATGGACAGCTTTAGCCAATATTTAGCAAGTCATTCCCGTGGAACGTTTCTAGAAACATGTTGAATCCGTGCCTCGTCGAGTGCCAGTCATTATTAAAGCCAGAGGAGGTCAAACTTATTACTGGGAGGTCAAACTTCTTACTGGGAGGTCAAACTTGTTAATGGTAATCCCTAGTTAAGTGGCACTTCAGTGTACTTTACAAATATTTTATCTTGCAAACTTTATCATAGCAGGTAAATAATATTATACCGTAGCGTTGAAAAAATAATGCATATTGCTTATCCGGTACTGTAGTAATTTACCACTCAACTGATAAATAATGAACATTTGATTTATATTACGCAGGCATTCGTAGTTTAAGCTTTGGAATAACTTTAGAGCTTAATTTAATTAACATCAAAACTATTGAAAAATATTTTCTTGGCTCTTCAAATAATTTATTCCATATATGACAAGCTTTTAATATAAAAAATATACAGTAAAAATAATCATGACAGACTCAAAAATTCTAGTACAACATAAACAGTTTTCATTAAGAGAATATTGATTGATTGATGCATGCAAACTATATATTACTCTGCTAAGTTATATTCTTTTTTATTTATTGTAAATTATGATTCATAAAAAGTAGTTCCAAACTCGAATTTAATTTTACTACAGAGTTAAAAATTAAATAAGATTGGTTAAATATTCTCGGAACATTAATATAAACCTGCTGCAACAAAATACATTAAACTTGTGTTTGTAAGAACTTTTAAATATGCACTATTTCTTTATTCTGAAACTCATTACTGTTCTTCTAACATTAGGGTATAATTATTTCTCAGAATTTTTTGAAATGCAATGTTATGGCTCATTAGGAAAACGGTACAATTATGGTGTTTAAACTTGATTATCTTTAAAGAATTTATCGAATGCAACTACCAATTAAATATCTTACGGATATATATTACTTTTTGAAAAAGAAAATTTTTTTCCACTTACAAATCATTTGAGAGAAGGTCGATTTTGAAAACGAAACAATTATATTTTTTCCTAGGAACAAAGTAGAAATATTTTCATAAAAATATTTATGATTTTATTTTCTTCAAGATTTGGTTTAACAATCAATTATTCATTAAAATAACTCTGTTTTGAAGTAAATGCTATCGTTGATAAACGAATGCATTATTATTTTTAGGAATATTGAAATTCTTGTTTTATGCATTTGTACATTTAACTAGTAACACTGTCTAAAAGTTTTGCAATTAAAATAATTAGAAATGAATTAAGTTAAACATTTCTAAATTATTAAGTAAACCTCATTTTTCTAATACTATGATAATTCGTTTTTTTTTTTTTCAAATGTAAATTAAATTTAATTTAAAAGCATTAAAACTACATGTTTTTTTCAGAAAAAATATTACTATTTTTAGTGAGAATAAAATATCAGATAATTCTAAATAATATAAATTCTTATTTTAATGTTGTACTTAATTCAATTTAATTTTTTATGATGAGATACTTAGAAAAAAAATGATTAGATAATTTGGAATTATTTTGCAAAAAGACATTATTCGAATACGAAATTCGCTTAGAAACTATTAATTATTTTGTATACTGCTGTTTGTAGAAAAATGCAACACCATGAAGGAATCATAAGAACTAAATCAAATTTAATGCACTAACGACTTGTATTAGTACAAATAAAGGACGAAATTTTCAAAGCAAAAAAAAATATTAAGTATCCGAAACCAGTATTTAGTGTAGCCACCACGCGCTGCAATAAATGCTGCTAAACGACGTGGCATGTATTCAAACATATTTTGAATGACTGCTTGTGGAAGGGAATTCCATATTGCTTGTATGCGCATTAAAAGTTCGTCTTTTGAAGCTGCAGGACGCTAGTCATGAGCGAGACGCCGACCAACCAAATCCCACACGTGCTCAATAGGGGACATATCCAGCGAATAAGCAGGCCAAGGAAGAATTTGCATGTGTTGAGCTGAACAGAAGTGTTGAATATTCTTTGCAACATATGGGCGTGCATTATCCTGCTGAAAGATAGCTCCATGGATGCTTTGAAGGAAGGGAACAACTTCGTTCTGTATAACTTCACGGACGTACCTGTTGCTATTGAGATTACCCTTAATTCGTAGAAAATTGGATCCTCCATGATACGAAATCGTGCCTCAACCCATAACTCCGGGTGTTAGGCCACTATGTGGTTCAATAACGCAGTCTGGCAGGCATCGTTCACCGGCATAGCGTCTAAGACGAATGCGGCCATCATGGTCCCACAAATCGAAGCGTGATTCATTTGAAAAGACAACTTGGTGCCAATCAGCTTGCCAAGCATTGTTCTCATGAGCCCATTGCAGACGCAGCCGTCAATGGTTTGCCGTGAGGGTGATCCTGTGTAAAGGCACTCTTGCACGCAATCCGCGGTGCAGCAGACGTCGACGAATTGACGAAGATGACATTAGTACACCTGTAGCAGTCCACCAACGTGCTGCCAACTGCTTGGAGGGAGCTGTAAGGTTATTCACCGTCATGGGGAGCATGTGCCGATCATCGCGCTCTGACGTTACCTTCTATCATCCATCGTCAGTTTTTTGAGTTGTCCGGTACTCGTTAATCCCCTGCTTCCAAACTCTCATTACTGTGGAACTGCTTCTCTCCACACGAGCTCCTATTGCGCGATAGGAAAATCCTTGTTCTCGAAGACCGATAATCCTATTCCGTTAAAATTCCGTAAGTTGTTGGAAATTCTCCTTATTTCTTCATGGATGCATACTTAGGTCTCCCTAACAAATAATCATTAAATATTTTTAATGTCCCGCTACAGCGCTCTATTGATACGCTTTCAGCAGCAGTTCGGAGGGCGCGTGCGTGGTGGCTCTAAAAATTTGCTATTTTACATAACATCCTATAATTGATATTTGCTGCAAAGTTCATTTAATTCTGATGATTCCAACATGGTGTTGCACTTTTTACGTTCAGCAGTGTATATATACATTATGAGAATATTAAGAAAGTTTTTATTTAATTCAAAATGTCTTTGGAAAACAGGTTTTATAAAACATTAAAAATTGTCTATTTTTTCTGAATATTTTCTAATCTTTCCATTATATACTTGTTTAAGTGTACAATTACCGCATTTGATGCAATGGATAGATTTGCTTCCTTTCAATAAATGTATTTTCTTGAATTTAATATCCAAACCTCTTTTAATGTACTTCTGATATTTCTAGCTCTAATAATTTTGATAATATCTGGTCTTTCATCTAAAATTGCTATGGAAAATAATATTTTTTTATTTAAGAATAATTTTACAAGTGTTGTTTTTCAAGTAAAAATATTTATCAAGTATGTCACATTAATATAATCTAGATTTGGGTGAATTTTCTTATGGTATTGTTATTTGTCGATTTCTGAAGTTCTAAAAAATATTTTCACTAATTTGCTTACTTCTTTAAAACATTTAACAACACGTACACTATTTTCCACAGATTATTGAGTCCTTTGGCGTACAGGGAATGTGTAATAAAACACATTTTTCTTGTAAAATGTTCCAGTTCAAGTTTTTAATAATTCTTTTTTTCTTAAAAACTTAACTTATTTTTTTTGTAAAACGGAAGAGGACATTTCTTTATTTACAAAATTTGAGGATAGTGCCTTTGTACACGCGGTATCTATTTGCTTTTGGCAAATTAAGTTAAAAAGTCATAAATTCAAGAGATTTCATCAGTGATAAGTGATTTTTATCCACATCATACAATTAATAGAATTTATGCTGTCAATAATAATGTATTGTTAAATCATGAGAAATTAATCTTGCAAAACTTAAGATATTATTTCGTTTTGACTCTTTTTAACTTTTCGCAAATGTGATGTTTCTTTTCAGGTACGGATAAAAAAATAAATAAACGAAAAATTATTGCCCTAAATACTGCTAGTTGGGTTTCTAAAGAAACTTGGATTACAACCTTAGAATGTCAAAGAAGGAAGATACTTGGTGCGTTTTCTGTAAATGTAATGAACTGCTTGTTTGTTAATGGAAATGAATAATGACACTTGTTCCATTCCCAATTAAAGGTTTGAGAAAATGCAAAAAAACAATTTTTTTTCTTTATCTTTTTAAAACATTTTACCTATGTCAACCCATTAAAATTCACTTCTTATGGATTTTTTTATAAAAAATAAATTAATTTTTTTTTGAAAAACTGATCTGTTTTACTTTAAGTATAGAATGTTACTTATTTCAATTTTTTAAAATTATGTCTATTGAGAATGAATGATAATTTTCACCATTAGCTCGTCGATTCAAAGTTTATTTTGATTATGTATCTTAATAAATACAATAGTTAGACAAGCTTTCCCGGGAGAAAAAATATATAACCTTATAATTTATTACCTCTAATTTTTTGAATAGATTTCCCAGTTAAATAACCGGACTAATCTTAAAAATTAACTTTATTATTGAAAACAATATAAAAATACCTTTTAATCACCTCTAAGATATCCCTATTCCCTATCAATACATTACTACATACAAGTTTCCCATCGTTCAAATAAGTTTTGCGGCTCATCAGGTGTCAGCATCTTCAGTATGTGTGTGCCTTTTTTTACCTTATGCCTCCTACAGCCTGAAAATGTGTTTCCTAAATTGATTTCTCACTTTAAGAAACAGGTAGAAGTCGTATGGAGCGAGATCTGATGAGTACAGTGGATGCTCGAGCACATCAAGGCGTTTGTCCACCAAGAACTATTTTACAGAAAGCGTAATGTGTTTCGAGGCGTGGTCTTGGTGCGTGTTCTACGTGTTGTTGCTCTACAGATCTTGTCTTTTGCTTCCTCACACTTTCTTTTAACTTTCTAAGCACCTCTATGTAGAAATGCTGTTTTACCGTTTGACTTCAAAGTACCCATTCAAGAACGATTATGCCATTATATGGAACAAAAACGAGGAGCATCACCTGTTCTTGATGTCACAGATCGACAAGAAAGTTCATCATCTTTAGCAACTACCCGATCTTCCGAAAGTTCTTTGCGCCATTTAAAGACTTGGCCATGAAACGCGCAATTATCTCCGAACACTCCTTCGACAATTTCAAACATTCATTTGGAATTTTTATTTAGATTTCTCAAGGAATTTCAAATTTATGCGCAGTTTGATTTTTGCGTTTTCGAGTATCATCCACGCGGCACTTCGACACAACAACGTCTTTCTCAAGTAAGGTTAAAAACAAGCTAAAATAAATAGAGGGATGACATAACCTGCTACCAGCACCAGAAAGACCAAGGTCAATTACACTCATGTCCATAAATTAAGGCTAATGAAGTTCAGGCAAAGAAAGAGACAGAAGCAAAACAAATTTGACTTATTTGTAAAGTCTTTTTATTAAGCAAAAGGTAAAGAGCGAAAATGATGCTATATGTTTGACATAATTAATAAAAATTGCGATTTTTACTCCCTGGAGCAAATTTCAAAAAAGAACCTTTTACAAAAAAACAGTATAACATGGTTAGTATGATGGTTAATACGGAGTATATCTCCCAGACGATGCAATACAGGTCTTACAACGCCTACGCATGCTGAGTATCAAATTATCAATCTGATCTTGGGGAATATTACACCACTCATCAAGCAATGCCCTCCGAAGTTCCGTAGACAGGTGGGAGGGGTTGACGGGCTGCAATTCGTCGGCCAAGCATATCCCACACATGCTCTATTGGATTCATGTCCGGTGAGTATGCTGTCCAATCCATATGGGCGATATCCTCCGATTGAAGGCATTCGTCTACAATGTTTGCACGGTGAGGACGGGCGTTGTCATCCATAAACAGAAATTCAGCATCTATGGCGCCCGAAACAAACGTACATGTTGTTCCAGAATGACATCCCGATAGATGTGGCCTGTCATCGTTACACTCTGATCATGCAAGTCAGTTCTGGAACCAAGAATAATTCCTCTCCAAACGAGCCATCCTGCCCACCGTAACGGTTTCGTTTAATGGTGTTCTATTGGTGTAACGGGTACCTGGCACTCTCCATATGAAAAACCGGCGAGAATCAGACTGCAAACTAAACCTGGACTCGTCGGAAAACATCACACAAGACCACTGTTGCGGTGTCCACAATGCATGTCCTCTACTCCAGGTTAATCGTAGGCGACATTGAGTTGCGGTAAGGGGAACACTTGTGACAGGCCTACGAGCATATTGACCAATGTGCCCTAAGCGTCTGTACATGGTGTGCCTTGAAACTGTCGTACCGGTAGCTGAAGAGAGCTGACGAGATAGGTCTGATGCTGTACTCCGTTTGTTTCTTTTGGCAGTAACTGCTAAATACCGGTCCTCATTCGGCGTTGTAACTCGGGGAGACCTGTGCTGTAACATCTACTCACATTACCATCATCTTGGAATCGTATCCAAAGCCTGGAGATGACACTCTGGGCGATTCCAAGTTCCTCGGATATTTCGAGCTGGGTACGTCCACATTCCAGTCGTCCGATAATTCTACCACGTAAAAAATCATCGAAATGCTTCCTTTGTACCATAACTATGCGGTTATTGCACTGAAAGGCTTTTAAAGCGCTTGTGAACAATTTTACTTCTTTGCCACCATTCCTTATATACCCCTCTCTTATACTGCGTCATTGTGACGTACTATCCGTGCCATCTGGTGGTTTCCTGTAATTTGCATATTCTTCTTCAAGATGTGTGTGATAATTCTACATGTGAAATTTTATTTTAGAGTTCTATTTCTGTGTGATTCTGAATTATCCTTTATTTATGGACATGAGTGTATATTCCATTCCCACTTCCTTCTCACCAAGCCAGACGGCTAGGGCATGCACAGTTGGGATTTTGATTGCCATACCTTGAAGACACAGCTATTGCCTTTTTCGAGAATTATTTGAAATTTATCGTAACACGATTATCATAATCTCCTTAGAGGCTAAATCTCTTCAGAGAAATTTGAAGTTTTTGTGATCTAAAGGTGTTCGAGTGATCTTTCAATTTTTCCAGTTCTTTAGTCTTTATTTACCACGGCTAATGTTCCTCAATGTTCCGCTAGTATTTTATTTATACTTATAATAATTTTCTTTGACATACTATCCCTATGTTTTCTTTCATTTATGAATACACAAAGTTTTTTATCGAATACAGATATACATGGTTTCCGTATATTAATAATAATTTATAGCTAACTTGGAGAAACTTAACTCCTACATTTATAATTTTTACCAACGAATAGCTATCTGAGTTTAAACTGTTTAATATTAATAATCAAGTAATTTAAATCGTTCAAGATAATTTTTTTTTGTGAACCCGTTTGGTATCATGATCGTGGACTCGTAGCCGGTATTGTTACAATCAAATCGTAAGTTCAAATCCTAATTCCACTAAAGAGTTAGTATTCCATGTAGAGGGCTCATACACACGTTAAATATGTTGAGACTCAGTGATAAGTTTAACGTATATGTCGGTGTTGCGTGAAGTTTTGAAGAATCACACACAGATCAGGCATCATCCTCTTCACTTGACCATGATGCAAAAATAAGATGCCCATCACTAACAGCCCTAAACATAAAATGGTTGAACCAAGAACAAATCTCAATTATTATCATAAGATGTTGAAAATAATCTCTTACATGCAAATAATCGAAAAGGGAACATTTCACTTTCCGGAAATGGGGATTCATATGTATAACATGGGAAGAATAAATATTAATGACTCCTCCTAGCAGGAAGTCGTAAATCTATCCAAACAAAACATAAATCTGAATTTCCTAAAATGAAAAATAAGAAAAATTACTCGTTTTAAACCAGTCCAGTAGTACTTTGTGACCAATAATATATTTTTTTCTTTGTTGCAGGAAAAGTTATATCAACCATATATTCTATATTCGAGATACCTGTTATACAACTTTTCTTTGCGAGTGAATTTGAACTTAATTTTTTTCTTTTATCCTGTCTTTTTTTTCTGTTCGGCTAATGCTTTACTTCTGTACGTGCCTTTGTACTTTGAAACCATGCAATTCTTGTTTGAACAAGTTTCGTTAAAACTTGTTTGCTCCTGTAAAAATGAATTTTTGATCAATAAAGGTTGAGTGCAGGATTGGTTATTTGGATATGGGAGTGTGTGCCTACCTCTAAGGCCTTTAAAATGAGTCCAGTGCCTTTCGGCATTCCGCTCAATAGCTCTCGTGTAGATTCAAAGTGCAAAGTTAACAAATGATAAATTATTCAAAATACCACTTTAAATGAATAGGTACAATAAAAAGTGTTTAAAGAAAATTATGTCAGATTTTTTTTAAAAAAATTAACTCTTATACAGGTTTTGAATGTGAATTCCAAAATGTATACTTTTGACAGTACAGTAATACATACATTATTCCGAATATAGATGGTTTTGTAAAATAAAAAAAAGTGTTTAAACATTTACATTTAAAAATATTAAAGAATATAATAAGAAAAAATGCACTGTTCTTGTAGAAATTTGTGCAGATTGGTGACTAATTTAACAGTTTCGAAGCTAGGCTGGCCTTTTGAATATTGTTTAATTTTATTAAATTCGTAATCCTTAACGAGACTATAGTAACTCGATAATTTAGTTTACAAGTTTTGTGGCACGCAATACTCAAGTCAAGTCACCAGTCAGATTCCTGATTCTACCAGTGACTAGTTGTAGGGAATAATGGGGATTGATTGAAATTTAATGGCACAGAATTAACCTCCAAATCCTTAAATTGAGCGGTACTGAAGTGATGGAGTGATACACTATCACAGGTATCATTCATGTTATTTGAAAATAAGGCCAATTAAGCTTTTTATTATTATTATTATTATTATTATTATTATTACTTTTTAGTGCAATATTAATTTAAATCAAACAAAACGTTATCCATAACGTTCAATGCAAATTAAATAAATTTTGTACTATGAAACTATATGTGAAATTTGAGTTTCTAGAATAACAAAAGATTATGTTACAAATCTAGCCATTTCCTGCTTTCAATATCCTTTTAAAATTACATTTGAAAGATAATTAGCATTTTACAGATATTTACCAACAATGTTGTTCAGAATATTGAGGTGAAATATCACTCCAAAGCATACTTTACTTAAAATGAGTTTCGCTTGTTTACTTACTTAAATAATTATTCCATATATTGTTTTAACATATCGGTTCCCATAAACCTTGATTAGTGTAATAATTCATTACTTAAAAATTTTTAATTAAGAATTAACTACTGTTTTCTTAGTTGCCATTTAATTTTGTACACCAAGAAAATACTAATAAATTAGTAAAATGATACAGCACTACATGATCTAAAATTTATTCAGAATAAAAAGTTAAAAAATATTTTAACTTAATTTTTAGCCAAAATGAGATGGGTGAAGTACTTGTAAATGTAATCAATACTATATAAATATATTAGTAAAAAATAATTTAGGCAATTTATGTATCTATTACTTTTGGGACCTTATTATGTATAGCATCAATATATATTTAAGATCACCAAAAATAATTTTCTTAATGATTCCTCTATACATATTAGATTAGTGGCTTTTACTTAACTTTTTAATTAGTAGTTATAATGCTCCACAGTTCTTTTTTCTTATGCCTCGAAGATAAATTACATTTTTCTCATAAACATAAAGTACATCATAAAAAATACGAATAATTGTACTATTTATGCGAAGAAATAAAGTGTGATGATGACGATTTCTTTTGGGACATGAAAATTGAATAAGATAAAAAAATAGCATTACTGACTGTAGCTTGTTTCTTCAACAATATTTACCTAACCATATAATAATAACACATTGTTCAACAATATGTTAAGAACAATTATTATATTTTGATTGCTAGTTAAAAAAATCAATATACGAACATCGCATGTGGTTTAAAGAGATAATAACAAGATAAATACATTGATTTTCCAGTTCCTATTTTAATTCTATCGAATCTATTCCGGAGGAACATCTCATTTAAATTTACATCTGTTAATGTACTCATGAATATTTATTGAAGATAGTAAAAAAATAAATATTATAAATGTAGAGTTAAAACATGTTAGGTATCCATAAATGGAAGAAATGCATATCTACAGTTATGAAAATTTTGTGCGAAAAGTAATTCCAATGATCACAAAAAATAAATAATTAAATAAAATTAGTAAACAAATATTAAGACGAAAGAAAATGAGTAAGCTGATGTTCATGTATTCGTATATAAATAAATAAAATAATATGTTATTTATTAAATGTAATTAATTTATAAAATAAATGCAATAATAAATCAAATAACTTATAACATATAAATAAACACCATATACTTTTTCATTTTATAAATCCCTCTTCAAAATAAAGATCAAATTCAAAATTCATTTAATTTATGACTTTATGAATGACTTTAACACCACTTTCGATTCAAATACATCAAGTATTGTTTTTAAAACATAAAATATTGAATATAAAATAACACTTATTTACTTAAAGTATTGAAAGGTAATCTTTAAAATTACAAAAGCTTACAAATGAATGAAATTTATAAGTATTAAAAAAATAATATTTATCAATAGTAAAATTAAAATAATCATCAAAGATTGCTTTGCATCAAAATTATGATGTTAATTACGTATGATATTTTTTCTAACAATACCCCAGAGACTTGTGATCAAACTTTTACAAATTTTAAAGCAGTTAAATCCTCTAAATAAATTTTTAACAAAACTACAAAAGTTGAGTATGACGAATAGATTTAATGTATAGCATGTATGAAATGACAATCATATGATACTCAAACACCAGGCTCAAACTTAGTATTTATACCAGAGTATTTTGAAACAGTTATTCCTGTCTTAACGAGATTTATTAATACTCTCCTCTAAAATTTCAAATGGATATTTGTTCACAATAAATGCAGTAAGGTGGTGGTTGTTTCGATGGAGGGTGGTTATAACTCTTAACCCTGTAGTAGTTGTGTTGGGGGAGCTGGGTCTTTTAGATCGTTCCTCTAATAGCCTTTATGTAATTTCAAAATGCTACAATAACAAATAATGAGCATTGAACATATATTTTAGCTTTATTATCAATTATACTTTTCAGCTATAATTAATAAAACTCGTTAGCAAATAACTGCATTTGTTTCCTTTATGTGAAATTTATATTTGATTTCTAATTAACTTGACTTCGAGATGTTTTTTTTTATTTTCTTAAATGTAAATATAATACTATTTTAAAAATTTAATTTTATGTATAACATTTCAAAAACAGTAGTTTTTTGCACAAAAGTTTAATGCATATGGTGGATATTTATTTAAAATAATTTAAAAGAAAGATATATCGTTCTTAGTTTCTACTTTTTTATAGTTTGCTTTTTTAATTGATTCGTATCAATCATTAACTTATTCTTAGATCTCTTATACTTAATCTTCCAAAATTATGTATATATATTGAGGATTTATGAAGTATAATTCAAAGTAGTTTTTGTTTTGAAAAAATGAAGCTTTCAGAATATAAATACTTTTAAAAAGATTGATTTATATTGTCCAATTTTCGAATTATCTTTAAAAATCTCTTCTGTAGGTTTCTTTGTAAAACTTGCCTCATATCTAAAGTGATATTGTTACTTTTAACGTACAGCCAAAATTAAACCTGAATTGATTAATAGCACTGCCATTTGATTAATTCATTTTTGAAAGGTCAAATAGTTAATGTAAAAGAGCCTATGTGAAAGAAAAACTTTTAAGTCAAGATATTTCTGTCCTCTAGAGAAACCGAAACGTGTCCTTTAAAAACAAAGAAGCATAACCAATCATGAAATAATGGTTCTGTCAGTTTCAGGAAACTGTTTTGGGTATTATGAGCACCTTCGGTCAGATTTAAAACAAGTTACCTTATCTGATATTAAGAAATTTCCATTATGTATGAATGGGAAAATGAGAAGTACTTCAAAGTTAAGCTCCAAACATAAGCTTTAAATGAATCCTTTCTGAATTACTTTTTCTGTAAGTAAGCGATATGCACTTTTAAATTAACGTCTGATAGCAGGTGATACGTCACGAATATGCACAAAAAAGGGCTCTTATATTTGAATTTTACTAAGGTAAAATATTTTGATAAACAATTTTGCATAAATTGCTTTATTTTGTACTTATTTACAGAATAGTTTAGTTCATTATACATTTATATGTTTGAGACAATATATTTATTTTAATTGGATTTTCATTAGGTAATACATACATACATATATTTGTTTCAAAGAATAGTAGAGAGAGATCATATCGAAAGGAATAGTTAAATGGTATTAAATATGTCCCATCGCTTACAAAATATGAATTTTAAATAAATACTTGCACTTATTCTTAGGTAATATTTATTTTCAATCCAGTTTTAATATACATTTATTTTAATATTTAAATTTATATGTTAACACATTTTTAATTGATATTTATCATAAAATCAATTTACCTAATATTTATTTTGAATTCACTTTAATTAGTATTCATTTTGAATTCCTTTTCATTGATATTTTTGAATTCATTCTTTTTTATATTTATCATGAAATCATTTTAACATATTTATTTTGAAATCATTTTTATGGATTATTATTTTGAAGTTATTTCTGATTGATATTTATCATGAAACTATTTTAACATAGTTATATTGAATTCATTTTTATTGATAATTATTTTGAATTAATTTTTATTGCCACTTATTTTGAGTTAATTTTGTAAAAACATAGTATTTAACTTCTAAGTGATGGAAATGATGTAATGCAAAATGATTGCTAATTAAAATAATTTCCTAAATAGGTGATGCATAAGTATGAAAATGTATATAAAGTCACAAAACACTTTGTTCTAACCAAACATATTCGTAAAAAAGAACTGGAAATCTTTGAAACATTCCAAGCGAATTCCGGCATCAAATTATATTGCTATATTCACAGTTTTCGAATAGTTATAGTCTATGTTATAAAATTGAAACTAATATGTTGCGATTTTTTTAAATGAGCTGTTTCACATCTCTATTAACTGAAATCTTGTTTTCTTATGAAGAATAAAAAGTACCGCATTCATTTAAATTTAATTGAATATAACCATGATGTGTAAATTTTAAATGATTGAGAAACAAGTTAAATGCTTACACTTTTGCAAGCATATGTATGTGCTCTACTTTCTATTTATTCCACCATTTGACATATTTACTTTCCACATTTTAAAGGCTTTTAACTATCAATTATTTTTTATTACGTTATCATCTTAAATTTAATCATTTAAACCTTGAAAAGCTGTAAAAATAACCCTAAATTTTTTTGATGCATACATAATCTTAAGATCCACGGGGAAAAAAGGAATAAAAGTTACTTAAACTTTTCTGAAATTACATTTCTCTCACATTTGACGAATGAATTGATTCGATCCATATAAGACTGAATAATTTTCCGACACTAAGCTCTAGAAAACTTCATATTCATATTCAGTTCCTTTTTTTTCTTTTATTTTCCTTCATAGATTTCCAAACTATCGATGTTACTGCACTGTCAGACAGATAAAAACCTCCAATATGAGCAGAGAGAAAGGAATGAAGATAAAATCCCAGTTCGTACATTTCTTGTATCGACTATTACTTAAGAGACCCCGCGTCACCATTTTTATTGCATTTTATACATTCATAAAAGTCCTTTGTTCCAGAAAAACTTAATGGGGTAGGGAAACCCGTCGACTTGGGAAATTAAACGAGACTTCAAGATGCGAATTTTCCTTCTGCTGAGAGTGTCAAACCGAAGGATAAAAAAGAGTGGAAAAAAATCCTATGTAAGGTTTGAAAGAAAGAAATTTCCGAGACGCTAATGGATGCTGGATGTAGAAAAAAATAGTTCGGAAAAAGTATTCAAGATCGTTGAAAGAAATAAAGGTGAAGAATGAAGAAACTATTTTTTCCTTGTTCTTTCTTTTCTCGTTAAAAGTACATTCCAGATGTTACAATGATGTGTTCTTCAATCTTTTTTTTTTCGTTTGCACCTCTTTATAACCTTTTGCGAGCTTGCAGGTGATTTTTTCTCCATTAGCTCTGTAACACAACTATTTTCCTATTCCGATGCATTAAATGTATTTGTAAGCATATGTTAGCTGCAAGTAGCATGACGAATAAACAAAAAAGAGTAGTCGTTAATCAAACCACTTCAAATTAAGCAATTGTAATGGACACCTGCTTCAATTTGCTGTCTTTTGTAAACGACAAGGAAATAGGATCATTCCTTATTTTCTCTTCCTCATTACTTCGAGGTATTTAAAGCATTTAGTCATTAAACTGTAAAAAAGGGAGGAAAAACTGCATCATAAGCAATTAAACCTTTGATGACTCATTCTGGGCATAAGATCTTAAAAAGAGTTGCTTTAAATTTAACGTGCTTTGAATTACGTATTTACTAAAACTTTTTTCTCAAAGAAAACTTTCTTATTTTCCTCTCCAGTTTTTTAAAACAAATTGCAAAAAAGGTCAGGCTGAACTTTATTTCCTTAAAGTTAATTAAAAAAATTAAATGAATTTTTTTCATCCTTTGTTTTGTGTAATTATTTCATGCTATTGTATCTAGTATAATATTTACGAAAATCGAATTTTAATATTATAAAATAACATTTATTAAATACTTGGATTATTTCACTTAAAGCATAGTGATTTTCTATACCTCATTTCATCGCATATTCTCTTATAATATTCGTAAATTGTTAAATTTTAGTCACTGAAATATCTTGAATATTTCTAATGGAAAATCGTTATAAATTTAAATTATTATTGTGAAATTTTTTTAAGGTCACTGTAAATATGTGAGCACTTACAGATTACACTTCAATGAATTATCAGAATTTATTTAAAAAGTTATGTATTTCTTAATGCTAAAAAAACGACTATTTTAACTAAAAACAATGAAATATTTATATCTGACAAAAAATTTTATTAATTATGCCGTTTTAAAAAAATTTCTGTAGATTAATATGCTAGCAGTAAATTAATAAATATATAAGTACGTTGGTATAACTCGTTCTAATAAATGTGGTATAGAGTGAGGCAAAAAAAACCTCAACAGTTTTAAAAGGCAGTTGTCAATAAACAAAACAAGATGCAGAAAAAAGTCTTTTATTTGTGAACACCAAATACGATGCCATTTTACATTTTAATTGGTTTTAAAAATTGTGTCTGCTAAATGGCGTCCTCCAATATTGAGACATTGACGAAGTAATTTCGGTGGAATGTCAGCCACTGTCTAAGTGATTGACTCCTTTAGTGCTTTCAGAGTTGTATGACGTTGTGTGTACACTTGAGGGTTTTCTGCTGCCCAGTAGAGAAAATTTTGTTGATTCAAGTGGAAGTGGGCCTCATCAGACGAAATCAAAACAGCGACAGGGAGAATGTTCTAAAGAACTTTCTGGAAAGACTTCGTCAATGTGTCACCATTAGTGGACTCCATTTAGCTGACATAAGTTTTAAAACCAATTAATGTAAAATGGCATTAAATTTGTTTGCACAAATAAAATATTTTTTTCCTGTACCTTGTTTTGTTTGTTTGTAACTGCCTTTTGAAATTGGGGAGGGTTTTTTTTGCCTCGCCCTGTACTACTTACTCCTCTAACAAATTTTTTAATAAGTGTTTTGAGAAGAACAGTTAAAACTGGGACTGTGTGAATCACACTTTTCTTTAAAAAGTACTTATTCAGTTGTCATAAAAATGTAGCATAGCTGAAAAAAATTAAACCATTTAACTGTTTTAACAACATGTTTCAGTGAATATTAACTTGATGATTTATTTTGTGATTATTAATTGTGTTTTTTAACTGAGAGTTAAACCTTGAAATAAGTTAAAAAGAAATCTAAACAAAAATGAAAGGTAAAATATAGATATTTGTATTATTTTTCTTATTAAAAAGTACTATTCTAAAATGAGCTCCGATAATTTTATAAAGATAATTTAGTATATAGTCGCAAATCTCAGTAAAAAAATATAAAGAATACTCTGGATCTTCTCAAACATTGAAAAAAAATATTTTTCATGTTGGATAAACGATATAATGCTTTTTCATCCTTTCACAAAATCATACATTGAAAAGTTATATATTTATGTCACACTTTTTTTGTCTCACAAATATAATTCTTAAAAATTATATTCATTTCTGTATAGATAGTGCTTGAGACCTTTCTTTAAAACAAATGTCACATTTGTGCTCTAAAAATAAGTATGTCAAAACCATCAAGGGAGGTTTCACTAAAAGAGAGATGATTGATGATGGTCGGGCCGATGCCAGAGAAATCGTTTGCCAATTTATGGACTATATTCCTTAACCCAAACAAAAAAGAAACCATACAAGTATAACCACATAAGTTAATAATCCAATCTCTATATATGAAGAATATATGATGGTGTCTATTATTTTTCTGAATGCTGCTGCAATTTTTAAGATTAATTAATCATTTGGTTTTCTAAAATCCGTATTATATATAATATATAATTAAAAGTAATAAAAAAAACTAAAGCCACAGTTAATTAAAATTTCCTTTTCAAATTCTCAAATGTATAAAAATACGCTAAGTCTCTTATTTTACTACAGAGAAAAATATTTTTTGGTGTGAAAAAATTAAAAAAAAATACCTAAAACAGTAAAAGTAAAAGATTATGTTATTTTTAAAATGCATCAGGTAAAAAAATGTGATTTTCTTTAAATCAGAAAACGAAAAAGTTATGTAAATTCCTTTAACTGTTTTAATTAAAAGATTAGAATCTTTCCTAAGCCTTAAATGTAAATGAAATTTCAGAAGATTTTCACAAACTACGGGGGAAAAAGGCTTAAGGAAATCAGCAGAAATTTTTAAATAAATTTCAGAAAATAATTATCTGTACGGAGATTAATCTTTATTTATCATTTTTATTTGTCAATTAAAAATGTTTTAAGATAATTCTTGTCATTTTTTTATATAGCAAGAATAAACAAAGTATGTATATTTTGTAAATAATTATACAATTTAGTGCTTTTTATTAAATTATAGTAATAACAGAATATGAAATTGTTAGTAGGAATGTACAAATGACTAAAAATATAAAGAAATATATAATTCTTGATTTTTTCATATTTATGTAGGGAAAAAAATAATTCCCAATGTCCATATTTCTTTTTCTTCTGTAGAAATACCTTTATTGGCTCCTCTTCTGTAAGGGAACTTTAAATAAGGACGATGTTGTACATTTATATTTATGATTTTAGATTGCTCTTTTGTATTAAAAGAATGGATTTAAGAAATTAACTCACTCTTTTTCATTAAATACTGTTATGAAAGCTCTCAAGTTATATTTCTCAAACATTTTTTATTATATGATTTATTGTAGCTTAATATTCATAAATTAGTCTCTATAGGTGACTCACAATTGAAATTTAAACAATTTTTTAAAAACAATTCCTAACAAAGTACGAGAAGGACTAGTGCACCATTCTTATACTTGCTGTATCCAGCGTGGAAGCAAACATTCTGTAGAAATGCCATGAAACTTTTTCACTATCATCTGGTTCCATTTTCCCACACAGCATTTTAATATTTCAGGATTTTCGTATTCAAACACACATTGAATTGGCATCGAAAATATGTCTGTACTGAGACTTTGGGGCGGTAATGATAAAATTTCAAACTTAGATTAATGATCTTATACTCCTGGAGTCCTAGCGAGGCACAAAAAGTATCACTGCTTAGTCGAAAGATACACAATCCATCAATACGTATGCTAGACTGGTATACGTATGTGTACCTGATTAGAAAACTGTATAAAGTGTTCAGTTCTTATCCTATATATATATATTTAAAAGCGTGATGTGCATTAAAATGATTTCTAACTAGTAAGAATCCCATACCACAACGAACCCCTCTATATCCGGTCAATTATTTGCTGACAGTCAGAATCTATATGGAGTTATTTTTATTACATAAGAATTCTTATATTTTCCCAATATATTTGAAGAAAAAAAGACTTCTCATATCCTTAAATTTCCTTCCATTTATCAGGTGTCCTGCATCTATGTAACTGTAAAGAAATGAACTCACTCTTGGATGTGTAATATCCAGTCATCAAGGGAGGACCATCGGTGCAAATACTGTCATAAATCATAAAATATCAAAAACCTCTCAACTAATATTACTTTCAATTTTAGAACAGCAAATAACTGTGATACTTGAAAGTGATATATATATATATATAGCTCTAAATCACACACACACACACAGTGATTCCCAAAGTGGTCTATATAGACTCCCCAGAGGTCTATGACAACCTGCAAGGGGTCAAAGGCAGCGAAAAAAATAATTTGGGGACCCATAAGCTGTAAATGGGAGTTTATGATAGTGGCTTTCATTAAACCAGATCGTGACTTTCATCTTTAAAAAAATTGATGTAGTGGAAAGCAGATTTTACAAATTTAACTGATTTATTTACTAAATTTTGTGAGGTTAATTCGTCGTTACTAGGTGACAGCATAATTTTTTAAGACAAGGACCATTTCAGAATTTGTGTCTAGAATTAAGCTAAAGAAGTATAATATTAGACGTCGCGAATTTTTTCAATTTGTCGCTAACAATCTGTCTGGACATTTTAACTTACGTTCAATATTCAAATGCCTTTTACTAAGATTTTGAAACTAGGTTTGAGAATGATTTGACTGTAGTAATACTACAGTAGACAATTAATTCATATAGACACTTTGAAAAAAAATGTCATATTACAATAGAAACTGATAAGAATAGGCCCTAACGAAGATCTTAAAATAAAGTTTAGAAACAGATATTAGTGAATTTGGCTTTAAAAAGACATACCAGTTATTTGTCGCTAATTATGGAATATCGTGAGAAAGTTTTAATTGCTTTACCTAGTGAAATGGAGTTTCAATGAGTTTGCTAATTTCAAAACGAAAAAAAGAGAGGGGGAAGGAGGGAACTGGACACTTACTAACAAAGAAGAGTTAGGGTTAACCTGACTATATTGATATCAAATGTTGGAAATTTGTTATTGAAGCACCAGATTCATCCCTCCCATTAAAAGCATTTGTTTGTTGTTCAGTTATTTTATGTATTAATTTAATTAATTAACATCTACTTCATAAGTTTTAAACGTTATATTTCATTACAATTAGAAAATTAATTCTTTTAAAGTAAAAGTACCAGCTGTCAAAAATACATTTAGTTGATAAATTTGCAAATATTCAATGTAAGCAAGGTCTACCCGAAATTGAAAAACTTGGCAAGGGATCTATGAGGCAAAATTTTTGGGAACCTCTGCTCTAAATTCTCAATCATAAACGTGACTATTCGTCTGGACTGCATTTATGTGTATTTTGTATGACACTTGTACCATTCTTTTGTAACAGTCGAGTGTATGTAATTGCATTAAATATGTTGCTTCTGTTAAAGAATCCCCTGTTGAAATAAATGACAAAACGTAATACACATTTCATACTTTTTTTTTAAGGAAATTGGGATTCTGGAGTAAAAACGCTTCTAAATTTACAAAAGATTACAAAGAAAAAGTGTGTATATATATACTATATATATATAATATATACTACATTTTAACTACTATACTTGTATCTGAGACATCAATCTACATTTCAGGTAAATTTTCAGAAACATTTAATTAGAAGTGATACAAAACCATTTTATTGTAAAACAAAATTATCATTAAAATTGTTCGATAGGAAGAAAATGTTTTAATACTATATACATTCATTTTATTCGTTTTTCTGTAAAAAAAAATATATATTAATTAAATTAAATTTATACAACTACTTTCCTTAAGACTGAGATATGAATATCTGTATTTGTGTATATAAACATATTTTATTCAGGTTTGCGAAAAATACCATCTGCTGTTAAATATTTTGTGTCAAAAACAAAATCTGCCGAGATATTCCGGAGTAGTTTTTTATTAGCTAACTGATGAATAATTTAGCAACCTTTTTGCTCGGCATGCTGAAAGATCATAAGAATTCCTGACAGGTTTACATATTTAAATTGTTTATAAGTGAGCATCTCATATTTTTCAAAACATGAAAAAGGATTGTGTTCATGATACAGAAGAAATATATATGTGTGTATATACAGGCTCCTAAAATGGAGCTCCAAAGAGGCATTTATATTTTTCTAGAAAAGCAACAAAAATTGCATTTCACTTTCTGTCTTGAATATGAAAGAAAAGAGTTTTGACTAGGAGCTCTTTGAGAATGGATCAGCAGGGAGATCTTTTTCTCCCTAAACTAGAAATCTCTCTCTCTGAAACTGCTTTTATAGTTTCGTGACACTTTAAGGTAAACTTAAGTATAAAATTGAATACAAGTAAGATAATTTGCTACAAATGTGGAAATAATCATGCATAAAAATAAAAGTGCATTATTTTTAATTTTTTTAATTTCTCTTTTACAATATTTTCTTTTAAAAGATTGATATTTTTTATAAGTGAAAATCCCATAAAGTGGAGTTATATATTACGCTTAGACATAAATTTCATTAAATGCAGCAATGATTTAATATACAAATAATAATGGTGAAGAAATGATAACTCTTAAACTGTTGATAGAAGTTCAAATAAAGTAGAAAAAAAGTGAGTACCGCAAAGTAATATTAATTATCACAAAAATATTCGTAAGTACTTACTGCATTTCTTAAGATAGAAGTTATTTAAAATAATTTTATTTAACACTAGGTTGCCCAAGGATGTCCTTTTGACTATTCCTTATTTTCCATTAGAAAAACAATTACATACTTGTATATAATGAAACAGTTTCTTAGAAATATTAAGAATATATTTTTCCCAAGGGAGTACATTTTTATTGCTGTTAGCATATTACTAATGGCTTGTTATATGACAGGAAGTAGTAAAGGAAATACTAAAAATTAATTTAAAAAAAATTGCTTTACACATTAGTCATTCTTTCACATTGCAGTCATTTTACTGCTTTTGGGCAATATAAGTATATACTAAATTTCAGTTTTTCTAGTGTTAAATGTCTCAGGAGATAATTATCCTAAAAATATTTATTTTATTACAATTGTAATTTATTAGTAGTAGCGAATGCTTTGTTCATATAAATCTTATATTGTATTTTTATTGAAGTTAGTGTATTCAATGGTTTTTCGCTTTTGTTAATGTCCGATTCCTGATTCAAGAAAAGTCATTATAAATTTATATATTCATACATTTTATGTAGAATACAGGAGAGATATAATGTAATGAACGCATACAAAATTAAAATCCCAAATTAATGCGATATCATTCAGTAATATTTCAACCATCTAAAGGACTAATATATCAATATTCTCTGAAAGACTTAAGTTTCACTGGATTAACTCTTTGCCTTATTATATTCCGTTCAAAATTTCAAATATTTTAAAAATGTTTTAAGCATTTTGATAAATAAGAACTCCTAGGATAAATATTTAAGCATTTTTTAAAAACATAATTTGAAAAGTAAAGTAGGGCTATTTTTATGAAGAGCTATTTTTATTATTATTATTATCTTAACATAATATTCTCTCTATATGTGTCTCTCTATATATGTAAATAAGAGTGTATATGTGTACCAAACTTTGACGTTCTCATTTTTATTATAAATATTATATATATCCATGATATTTAATAAATATCAAATTTTAGCTAGTTTACTGAGCTTCTGAATAATCAATATCAAAATAGATATGTGGATGGGTTTAAAATAACCCTATATCATCAATTATAACAATTACAATAATTTTTTTCATGTTGTGATCGACGTGTATGTACAATAAAATAACAGGATTCAATTTAATGCATGCGCACTTTTAAATTTGCTCTAGCAAAGTTTTTTTGACATTTTTTTTAATCTGTAGATATTTTAATTAAATTTTTAAATCACAAAAGTAATTTAATATCAATGTTTGTATTCAGTTTGCTTATTAGAATTACTTTAGTTAATTTGAAAGTTTTGTTCTTTATTTTTAGTTTTTTATTTTACAGTTTTAAAGCAAGTTCTAAAGCTAAGGTAGTTTAATGTTATTTTTTCCTTTAAAAATTTGCATAAAATACATTTAAAACACTTGTTAGTTTCTTCCTTACTTTTATTTTTTTTGCTTTCTTTTAGGTCACTCTTTGATTCGATACACTTTTAATTACGTTATCAAGACATCAAGACTAATTTCATTTTTAAATAAGTGCCATTTTTCACTCTGTTTCTTTCAGATTTTTCATTACTAATTTAAATTGCACTTATGATGATGAATAGGAGACATTGGGTGTGTCAAAAATTAGAAAATAATTACTAGTATTTTTGATAAGAAAATTTTAATGAAGTAATTGTAGTTTAATAAAATAATAAAGTTTTTTTCCTCCGTTTTTGTTTAAATATTTATATATTTTACAGAATTATAATTTAGTTTTAAAACTTTTATTACAGTTATTTTCAAATGTTTGCCTTCATAATACGTATAAAGGTTTTTTCCAGCAGACGATACCCTTGAGCCACAATTTTTAAATATAGCATACCCCAAAAGATAAACTTTAAGCCGAAAATTCGTCAAGCTTCTAAGTGGAATATTTAACTATAATTAATGCTAAAAGATTATTTTTGCTCTTTTTGAAAATAATTATCCTTACTAAAACTGTGTAACTATCAACTTCAAAAATTAATTTTTAAAATGCGCTTAGTAAGTCTTTATTTTCATTGGGAATTCTTTTCTACTATTAATCATAAGTTCTCTGAATGAAATGCATTTTTCTGCAAGCAAATTTCATTTAAAAAACTTATGCATAGCCACCAAAATTATGTTTGGCAAGATCTTTAAAGTAATATAATTGTCCAGTAATTACCATGTCCTGGAATAGTTTCAGGAAACCAATTTGTTTAATGTAATTTACGAATTTAGTTTAAAACAAAAAGTTTTTGACATTAGCATTTACAATCGTCAACAATTATTTATTACTTTTAAAATGCTTCATGTAGGCTCTCCTAATGAAAATATATATAATTTTTAATTCTGGCATTTGGAAGCAGGGCATTTATCAAGCTCGTTATTTCATTAATGTAGTTTTCAATCGATCTCCGTTCAAATACATGGTAAGATATATAAATTAGTTTTAATAACCAATTACGTAAATAATTCTTTGCTCTTAATTTATTTCAGATGTTTACCATCATATATTAAATTAAATACGCTCTTTTATAATTATTTACTTTAAATAACGTTATTGAAGGTTGCTTTGAATTTAGCCATTTATTTTTAAACCAAGAATTAAGAAATGTGAATTTTTCAAATTACTTTCCTTTTACAAATATCTCAAACATACAAAGATTTTAAGTACTTGCTACTATAAAATATACTAATTGCCATTTTTTGCAACAAATTAGTTCCTTTTAATTGAATCTTAATTCATATAGTCTATATTTAAATAGGCATGCCTTTGCATGTTAATCATCTTTTAATATTATTTGAAACGTTCAACGTAAGAAAAGCAAATGAACTTTAAAATTTCTATAAAATATATTCATGTTAAAGTAACTCGTTATTTAAAATTATTTTACGTGATTTAATTCACCTTTTTATTTCTAGGTACAGTCAGCACATATTTATCTTCACATTGCATTTCAATTTCAGCAAGTACCAATGTTCGCTTCTCCAAACTTTTTTTAATAATTATGTATTATAATCATTTCTTATCATTTTAATTATATTTTAAAAAGTTTTGAAAAGTTTATACTCTATTGTGACCCTAAATTTTATCGAATGAAATAATTTATTTTGAACATCAATATAATTATTGCTTTGAAAATAAAGAAAGACTCAGATTTAAACATTAAAATAAATTTTCATGTAATTATATTTAATGATATAAATAATAGCATTACTTTATCAATTGTTATTTGATAACTCACATTCTATATCAATAGTTCTTTTTCTTTTCATGAAAGCTTCTATTTTGCTTAATTTTATAGTATTTCTTCAAATATGGAAATTTCAAGACTACTTTAATATAAGGGTGAAAAAAAGCCCTGTAAGTCGGTTACAAAATTTAATTTAAATCGAAATTTCTTTTGAAGATTCATCTCTCCCCCCCCCCCCTATTTTAGATATAGAATTTCTTTATTTTTTTGCTAGGAAAACAAAATATCTGAAAGTTTTGCTACAGAGATCATCTGCCAAGTTTGGAGGACAGGGTCAGAAACCATAGGATTTTTTAAAAATTTAGCCTAAATTAAATTTGCTCTTTTATTTCATTACTGATGATATTGATGCAGCACCATAGCAGCTACAGCTTAAACTTATTGACTTGCGCCAAGATCACTGCGCAAATAAAATATTTAATGCTTTACCATTAACTGACTTGTACAAATCATCGTCAGCTGAAAATTTCCATTTAAGAAGTAATTTTCTGGAAAATTGTTACTTATATTTTAGTCAACATATGTTTGTGAGCAAAGTTTTTATGGCATGAAGATCAGCAAGTAAAAATATAAATGCAAGTCGGCTGACAAAAACTTGCAAGCTGTGATGAGAATTTTGCAAGAAGCACAATCTTACTCCTGATTTCAAAGAAAAATAGGAAAAAATGGTAAAAAGTGTGACATGGTACATTTGACTCATAAAACTGATTCTAAAATTAAATGCTCTTGCCGCTAAAAATAGTATGAAATTAGCACATTAAATTAATTGAATAAACCTGCAACTATTTTATATTTAATTCATATTTACTACTTTTTATAATGAATAAAGTTATTTTAAAAAGGAGCGCCCTCCCCCGGATTCTCCTCTCCCACAATAAGGGCTGTGACCCAAAACAAGTTGCCCACTCCTGCTTTAATCTTGCATTGAAACAGTCCTGCTATTGGGACTACAAGCGTCCCTTCAATTATTTACTGTAAAAATTAAATACTTGAAATTTTTTACAAAAATTATGCGCATGGAACTTAATTATTAAAAGTTTCCATCGCATAAATTAAAGTTCTCTGAAAACCAATGAACTCTTTTAAAAAAGCATACTTTGTGCTTTATATTCTAAAAGTAAAGGAGGCTAGTATATTAATTGCGTAAATTGAATATATAACAAAAATGATAATTAGGGGCTTTTCTAGATAGAAATGAACTTTCAAATACCTATAGATTACTTTTAAATTTATAAGATTTCTTCTTCAAATTACATACATTCATTAACCACTTATCTATTTTTCAAAAATTGGTCTCTAATTAGTTTTAATACTGTGGCAATGAAAAGTGAATTAATATATAATTGAACTTACTATTTATGGTTTTAAGACCCCTTGTATTTTAAAGGGGAATTTTAGTACTTTCCATTACTAACTTTATCAAATAAAAATGTTTAGTTTTCTGTATGTCTTTTTTTAAATTTATTATTCTTATAATCTTTCAGTTTTGCATATTTTTTTCATAAGTAAAGGTTAGAAAAAACAAAATTTCAAAACATGTAATTGAGACACAGATATTATAAAATGCTATAGAATTGTTTCATGTCAAGATGTTGTACACTGTACAGTTTTTTTTTACGTAAATTAAGAAAATAATCAATATAATTACAATGAGATTTGTACATCATTATAATTTCTTATGCCTTAATTCGAATGAGTAGATAATTACATAAAGTTCAAACTTTTTTTACAAAATAGCTAAACCACATTTTGTATTATAATTACCACAAAATTCATTTTATGAAATCATCAATGAATGCAGGAAAAATTCATATTTTTAATTAATATACGAGCATATCTTAATTGATGTCAAAAGTTTAGCTAATTTTTTGTTTAAAATACTGATTTATTTTCCGAAGTTTAATATTACAGAATATTAAATTTTAAGTTGATTTAGCAAATTACATAGAAGCTACTTCATTTTAAATATGATGCTCAGAAATTTTTATAATGACTTTATATTTTGTCTAATTCAAGCTTTTAGTCACACTTTAAATTATTTTTTTTTTAGTTTTCACATTTAATTTTAAGAAATAACATGGTTTTTGGTTATAAACGGATTAAAACTCGTTTGAGATATTCATTATAAAATGAATGAATGAATTTGAAGGAAGATAGGAAATGATTGGCAATTTTATACTATTATGATTTATATAACCTTAATTGTTTTCTCTTAATCTTTATGAAAAAATTTCCTTAATAAAAATATTATTGATAAATTAAATATTTTTTAACATTATCTCAACATATCGGGGAAAACCCTGCTCTAAGATTTGTTTTGATATTTTCTGTTTAAAATGAACTAGCAATTGAAAATTCGGTTATAACTGTTTAATTGTACAGTACTTCAAATATTTCGTAATTTTATATTTTCTAGCTCTCTCTCCCTCTACAAATGTAAATCAACTACTCACAAGGAATATTACTTGCATCAACTTGGAAAGCTTTACCTTTTTAAAAAAGCTTTAACTAAGGTACAATAAGCTTATTTTTTTTAATAAAAGAGATTGACATTTCTAAAAGGTGTATTATAGTTTTTGATAATTTAATGTTCAACAAAATTGGTTGTTTTGGAGAAAAATTGTGAAATTTACATTAAGATTTGAATTATTTTAATATACGCAATAATCGAAATATAACTTTTCAAGAAAAAATTGTATACAGTTGCTTTTATGATTATTAAAACGATTCTTAAATGCAAGCTAAAGAAAGGAAATTATTCATAATTAAAGACATTTTACGTAAAGTGAAATTTTTTTAATAATTTAATTAAAAGTTTATTTTTTACAAAGAAATACCATTTCTGAATCATTTATATTTGATCTATCAATACAATGAAAACATATTGCAATTACAATGATTTTATTACATAATGTTTTATTGTGAATAGTTGAGGAAATTACTAAAGACAATGCATCATTTTCTATTTTGAGTTCTATTTCAAAGAACGTGTTCTAAAGAAAAAGAAAATAGAATGCAAATATGTTTTATTATAAGATAGGCACATTTAATTTGAGGTAACTACATTGCATCAACACTAAATTAACTTTGCGTATTTATAGTAACTAAAACTTTAAAAGTAACTTAAAACTAGACATCATTTAATAATTTAGCATAATGAGCTTCCTCTAACATTAGAAATGTAGAGCCTGTGGTTAAAAATTATATATATATATATATATATATATATATGTGTGTGTGTGTGTGTGTGTTTGTGTTTTTTTTTTTTGTGTGTGGTGTGTGTGTGTGTGTGTGTATTAGATAGGTTGATTTGTTGTGGAGTTCATGCTTTTTCCTGTATTGAAACTTAACCTCCTGTTATGATGGGTTTTGAGTCTTCCTGGTTTCAGCTTTTGCTTTTTAACCCACTACTGCGTTTGAAATAATTCAATTTATTAAAAAGATTTACTTTAAAGGATTAAAATAAAATTACTTCAAAACATTTAAAAAATGAATAAGTGTAGAAATTAGATGAGTAATGGTGTGTACGTATGATAAAAAGTGCATGCAAATCATAGAGAAATCGATAAATAGATAGAGACGGATTGATACAGTTAATTTTATCCTTAAACGTACCAAAATATTAGAGGATTTCTGTAACTTTAATTTGATCTCACACGCCTTGATGCTTATCAAAATAAATAAAAAAAAATTATTTTCAGATTTATTGATATTATTTTCGAGAGAGTTTAAAAGAGTTTTAATCCTTTACTAAAGTATTTAATTATAGGATAGAGAAGGAAATCGAAACTTAGTATAATATCTTCAAGATATCGCTTAGGATTATTTCCGTAATAATAAAAAAAAATTCACATCTCATGCAATTTTTACAAAATATTTTTTTTTATATTTGCTAAACACTATTGAAATTCTACAATGATTTTTATTGAATTATATTTATTTAGGTAAATATGATTTACATGTATTTTTTTAACATCAGCATAGATGTACTATTTAAACAAAACTTTTTTTTACGATTGACTAAGCGTATTTTCATTTTCACAAAATAGTTCATTAAATAAAATTTGAAATACACATGAATAAAAATAAAAATCAACACATTAGTTTTAACTGGCATTGCTGTATAAAATCAAAAACTTTCATCACTAAATTTACGAAAGGTAAATTTTTTGAGTAGGATTATTATTTCTTAGCGTGCGTTAATACATACTAATTTTAAAAAGCACAATTTGTAACACGGATATTAAAACTAATAAAACACATAGTGAAAATATGCATGCATCGTGTGAGGGAAGTTTTCAGAAAGAGTAAATAAAATATCTTCAAAAATATGTATAAACTACGCATGTTAAAGCATTGCTGTAAGTTATTTAAAGAAAAGTGGAAACAAAGAGAATAAAAATAATTTCCTTATTATTTTTAATTTGTTACTTCAAAATAAATACTTTCGAGTTTTTTTTTAAAATGGTCTATTTAAGAAATTAAAATGTGCTTAAATAAGTAACAAAAGCCTTAAATAATATTTCATTAAAAATAAGAAATATAACTGAAATAATAAACAAAAGACAAAAATAAACAAGTATAATTTATTTAAATGTAAATAAATATAAATCGAATGAAAAATTTTAAAGTTTTTACGCAAAAAGTACATCCTAAAACGATATAATTTAACAATCATTTTTCTCCGTACTAATACTAATTTAAAAATTCTAAAAGAAAAAAAAATTAAAATTAGATAAATTTTTTCTTTGAACTAATATGAGGTCAGCAATAAATTAGTTTATAATTTAATCAAATTGGTAGTCGAAATTTCCTCATTGTTTCCTAATAACCTTTGTAAAATTATTTAAAATCCATTGACATGAGCGCAACATTGAATATAAAAGCTAATTAAACTATGTATACATGCATTTAACTAATATTCTACTTCTAGTGTTAATATCTTTTTTACTTACCGATTGATAAAATAATCAAAAAAGTACCAAAGAAAAATGTCCTCAATCGTAGTGAAACCATATTGTTTCCCATTAAACTTGCCAAAAAACCACTTGTTGACATCAACATAAGCAGGTCAGAAGATTCTAGCATTAATTTGGCACAATTCCAACACCTATCAATATGTCCTGTGGCAATGTTTTCCTTTACGAGCAAAACTGTTTACAATATAAACTATTGATGTACCGTATTTCAAATTACAAAACCTGCATTCTTACTAAAAACGGCTATTTCTGTAGATAATAATTCACAAATGCTTATTATTTTGGGCAAGAGGTACCAGCAAAGTTTTTCAAGAACCTTTTGCATAAAATAAACAAACAAAAATATAAGTATTATACATCAAATCATCTAAAATTCTGGTTATTAAAAATAAAAAAATAATGAATTAATTTAATTATTCCTTTCACTTGGATAATAAAGTTGACATGAGTAAATAAATATAATTCTGAAATTGTATCTGAAAGTGTAATCAATGAAATATAAATTCGTAGCAAATGTCCATGCAATTCATTATTACAGAAGTTTATCATAAAAAAATTTTTTTTTGATTCACGATGTACGAAAAGTTTGTAAAATTAATATCACTTGCTCTATAACTTTGCGCACATTAGAAGTCAGATATATCACCATATGACTCCATCTAGAAACATACAATATTTATGTCCGAAGAGAGAATGCAGAGAATTTTACCGCTTCTCCACAGAAGCATGCTCTTCATACTACAGACAACTGAGTGCTCTGGAAGCACGTGCTTGAATGAGGAGGAGTCAGTTGTAGATTCTTTCTCTCTGACTACCGGCGGACAGCAGGAGTGGAACTCCATTGCGATTGGTTGAAAGAATTAAAAGGGGTCGTTCCTAAAGTGCATCCTGAAAGTTATCGTGGTGTGAAAATATTCGCATTTTCCTCTTTTGGTTTTCGTTATGATTACTTACAGGGACTGTATTTTGATGCAGATCAAATAGATACTTTTTTCTTTTATTAAAAACAATTAAAAAATCCCCGTGAAGCCCACATTATCACACTGAGCCACAAAAGTAAGTATTAATCACAAAGTAGAATGGAATGAAGGGGAAAAAATTCTTTTAAGTTATGAAGGATAACAAATATTTTCAACAAATCTACAGAACTTTTTAAATGCACATCTGGTTGAAAGAAGTTGCTGAAGATTCAGAGGCCAATTTTTATTAAGCCCCTTGAAATCCAGTCTTTGGATGTCTCGTTCTCTTTCAAACTTGGAATACAGAAGGAGCACACATGCTCTACATTTTCTCGCCACCAATATCACAATTACAGGAAGATGACGGAACTAAATTAAATATATTCAAGTAACTTTTAAAGTTGTCATGATCAGTTAGAAATTGGGTTATCAAATAGATATTGTCTCCAAAAAGGTAGATTTTGTAAGTGTAGTTTCTTGTAAGTGACAAATACGTATATAACATATTTATAATAATCAATCCTTTTAGTAATAACTATGTTATTATTAGTTAAATAAATCGATAAATATGTTGAAGGAAAGAAGGTTTTTTTAAGTATAAAGTTTTATCTAACATTATGCATTTATTTTAATTTCAACTGAATAAAACATTTTGTTATCTAAAACCAGGAATTGCAATATAAACATTTCAAACCTCTTACAACATATACAAAACATTTGAAGTAAATGAAAAAAAATACTTGATAAGTCTATATCTTGAAAAACTTAAAGCAACTTTAAATAAATAAAATTTTTAGAAGTAAAAATGGTATTCATTTTTCTTTGCATATTGATTTTTATATAATAATACTTGTTTCCACTTATTAATACATACTCATATATGTTCACTTCGGCAATATGTTCGCATATTTATTTTCTAACTTCTAAATATAAAACAAGAATCTAATATTAATTTTCGAATAAATTATGACTATTAGGGCTACAGAGTATCGTACAAATTTCAAAAAATACTGAATTTTTCTTAACATTTTTTGCGGCTTATTTTATTTTGTTGCCACTGAACTTCAGATCTAATAACAAATTAATTTTTTAAGATATTTGAAATATTCTGATCTTAGGTTTTGGTTTCGGTTTCATTTTAAATCCTTTTCCGCTTTTAAACCAAATGAATAAAAAATATGTTTGATCACAATCTACTCCTTCAGCGTGAAATTGTTATTAATTTCATTATCACTAAAATCATTTCTGCTTGATTATGTTTAGAATTTTTTGAGTTCTCATAATTACTTACTTAATATTGATTTCAAGAGCAATTTTTGTCTCGAAAAATAGTTCACATAAATCATTAGTTTTATCATTATTTTTTTCCCCGCTGAAACATTTTCATGACAAAAAGTTCTTACGTTTCCATGAAAAACAATATTATATAAAGATACAATACTTCTGAAAATGGTGTATCTAAAAATCAGCCCTCAGCTAATACTGCAATTAAACTTCCAAGTACAAGTATTCTGAATTCAAGTATTGCAGATAAAACTCAATATTTCATTGATGTACAAAACTACGTTATAGTAAACATATTGTAGTACTATATTTTAGTATCTTAAATTTGTGCAACAAAAACTTAAATTTGTTAAACTTTCCCAATTTAAAACTGAAAAAAATTAAACTTTATGTACAAACCTGGAGGTTTTTAGTTTAAATTAGTATTCTTATTATTTTATACATAAATGCTTTGTGTTTCCAAAATTTGGTGAAAATATTAGTTTAAGAATAAGCTGAAGAACCTGTCGTCGTAGCAAATACCATCAATATTATGTAAAACTGTATTTGAAATTATAAAAAAGAGGTTTTCAGTCATACTTTATTAATGTAGTGTTTTAATGTAGAACATGCGTTGTAAAACAATATTAAAAAATTAAAGTTTTACGGGCATTATAAATTTTTGTTCTATGTCTTAACAATCTTTTTAAATGCTTTTTTTTCTCATACTTTAAATTTTTAACATATAAGGCTTTTTATTGTTCAAGTAGAGTCTTGAATTCTTTTGTAGAAATAACCAAAAAAATTCTAAAAGGCCTAGTATGGATTTAAATCCGACATCACCAGTTTTTTTTAAATCTAATTTTAATATTTAAAAAAAAATTTTGTGTTTTTTCCAGGTTTAGCTGGAAAAACAATTATTAAATTTAACCTGAGAACAGATTTCCAAATATTTTGTTAATCACAATAATCTAAGAACCACAAATCACTTAAAATGGCTAAAAAAATCTTTAAAAATAGAAAATTTTATAAATTTTTTTAAATTGTTACTATTGTAAAATATAATGGCATCAATTTAATCACGTCAAGCACGTCAATTTAATCATCTAATGGCATTTTTGACTGATAAGAATATCAAATGAAGCTCAGTGGCTAAGGGGTAGTGCATCATGCTTCCACACCACAGGTCCGAGGTTCAACAGGTCCCGGCTTGGCAAGATTGATTCAACCTTTCATCCTTTCAGCAGGTTGATAAATGAGTACGAAGCTTGCTTGAGAACTTAACACTGGGGATTTCGTGTCAGACTGACCACATGATCGGAACTTCTGCTAATGCGCCTCAGGACCCAATGTCACCTATGCTGATATGAGCACAGTAGGCTTTGGCTCTCATGGGCTGTTGCGCCACTGAGTTAAATTGAGTTAAAACAATGGCTGATAAAACTGACTTTTTACTTTCAGAATCAACTTAGTAATATAATTTGAAAATAAAACATAAATTATTTTTACTGTTTTTGTCTCCAGAAATTTTTTGAAAAAGAATACTGTGTAGCCTTTAATGAAAAAAAAAATTGGTTTTTAACCGGACATAAATCAGGATATGTTTTTTTAATTCAATAATAATAGTCTCTTATCAGTAGGCTTCAAGCAATTAAATTCCAGTCTATTTTATTCTTATTTTTGTATTTTTCAGTTATTTATATTTTATTTAGCTTCTAGAATATGCATTAAAGTTTCAAAATCACATTAGAATGTTTTAGACTTGATAATAAAATAAAAGACTCTTAAGAATATCCCTATTGCATAATTTGAAATAAAGTTTAAAGATCCTGATGAAAAATTGGGCTACAAAAATGTTTTGGTGTTTTAAATATATTTTTAGCTTTATCTTGAGTTTTTAATATATGAGAAATATATATTATTTATAGAAATAAAAAAAATTCAAATTTGACTGTATTAATTTAAATTCTTAGAAATGATATTGCGAATTAAATAATAAAATAAAATACTACATTATGAAGGAATGAAAGAACAGGCATGTGTAAACATTTTTTCAACTACAAGATTTACAATTGTTCCGATTAACTTTTATTTATTCCCCCTGCAAGACAAAACTAGTCATTAAATAATATAGTTAATATAGTATAGCTCAAGACACAACAATAAGGAGAACAAAGAAATTCAGTAAAAAAACTTTTAAAATGTATTCAAGATGAAACGAATGACTTAGTAATGGTGTTAGATAATCCAAAGTAAAAATTTCAATTTGAAGGATTATTACTAAAAAACAATTCGATAAAACTTGAAAAGATTGTCTATTGCAAAAGAAGTCAAAAGGAAAAATTATTTCTTCAGAAATATTGTTTTTATAATAAAATAATTGCATGTGTTTATAATGTATTTTATTACCGGTATTTTTAAGCCATTTCACTATATAAAAAACATTCATTAATTCTCGCAAGATGAGTTTTATGAGAATTTTCAAATTTTTGTAAGATTATCTTAATACCAGCTTTCATACATGAATAACATTCAGTTATTTTGAATAAATATTTGAAACACTGGCATTTTTAAATGCTATACTTATTCCTTTATACATTTCAATAAAATGTCTTTTATTTATAACTTTAAAGTACGTAAATTTGTTACTTTCCTAAGCAAAAGAAATTCAATTATTATATCATTATTTGAACTGAAGAATAATATCATATGTGTATATTTGTGAATTTATATAGAAAACTGCTGTTATTTCTTAATGCATTTCTAATAACTTATGTATAAATAAAAGGCAATATACTGTTTCAGAATATTTATGAAATCAAATTATACTTTTACACTAGTTTCTATACTATTTATATGTACGTATATAACTAATCATTCTATACTTGTTTTTAAAGCCAAGAAATAATGATGACACCAATGTTCGATTCATTTAAAAATATCAATCTATTACAAGTTTGTTTAAGGGTTTATTTTAACTACTACTGTATTTTTCTTGCAATTATTTTTAGATAAGAGATTTGATTATTTTTATTTAATAAAAATATATATTGATGCTATAATTATCAACAATATTTAATATATGGATAAAATAAGAATTGTCTCTTATTTACTTTTGAAATTATTTCAATTAAATATGATGTTTGATAAAAATCTGTGATAATTCAAATCATTGTACGTTATGTTGCTTACAAATAAAGAGATTATTAAGAACTGCGGTGAACCTTTAATATAATTTGTTCAAAGCAAAAACTGAGTAAACAGATATTACTTCTTTATAATGAAAACAATAAATATTAAGTCTTTCTGATAACTAATTTTTTTAAAGTTATTACTGATAAATATTTCTTTCAAAGAAACCAAGGTTTAATAATTTAGAAGTTAGTCATTTTAAGTGAAATAAATGAACAGCAATACATTTGAGGAATTATTTTTTCAGTTTAAAAACGACTCATAAAAATTTAACACAGCAACAATTCTCTTATATATAATTTGCTGAAATATACTTGTAAATTTTAAAACGAGTATGCATTTCATTAATATTAAACAGAAATTAATTTCTTTAAAGTGCAGATGTATACTATTATAAAAATAAATTTTGTGTCACCAAAACTATATTTTATCTTAATAAAAAAAACTTTATTAAATGAAAAATGGTACTTTATATTCAATGAGATAAAGAGAGGTAAAAGAAATATTAGTTTAATATTGGCACAGTGTTTTATCAGATACCAAAAAAAAAAATTCATTGAAGATATAGAAACAATATTCCCAAAAAATGAAATAATGGAAATCTTTTTCAAATTTTAAGCTTTATTTTATTTCCAAGTAGTTTACAATAAAATAGTTTTCCTCTTTGTTTTATTTTAAATTTACTTTTCCTCGATTTTTTCTAGTTGAACTTCGAGGACACGGAGAACCAAATCAAATCGAGTTTCCTGGTTCCAATGGTAGCCATGCTTCTTTTCTTAGAAGCTTGGATTTTTTTTCTCTAATGATGATAATAATATTTAGTAACTATTACACATATTCAGAATTTTTTTTGTGTTATTTTATTCAAGAACAGCGTATTACCTACATTAATAGAAAACAAATCTATAGCCTATCAAATATCATGCCATATTATAAAATATAAAAAATTGAGAAGTAAAACTAAATTAACTGTATCATTTTTTGAAGCATTTACATTTCATGCAGTATTCATATCGAATTTCAAGTTTATTTTTTGTGATGGAATCATAATAAACTCTTTCTAATTTTGAATTTATAACAATATTTCACAATTAGAGTTTATAAAAATATTGTGTATTTTTTTTTTATTCTTCGCAAGATGTGGACAAAATACAGACAAATACATAGGAAAAATATGAGTGGCTTGTCAGCTGGATATTTTCAGTCAATTGTATGGGTGAAATTAAACTGGATTATTCAGCTGAAGATAGCGTAGAAAATATCTGATGGCAGGTCAGTAGTTATACGTACTTGAAAAATAAAGATACATTTAAGTTTAAAAATGGTGTTGGTGTGAATATTCACCAATACAGGTTCGTTTATCTTTTGTAGTGATGTTCTGTGTTTTATTGGGCGTAAAAATCTGATGTATTGTATACGAAAGACTAACCCTAACCTAGTGTTGAGATTTCTCTTGAAAGCAGGTCTCTGCTTATATTTTTGGACCTTAGATGTGGTTTTTGAGCTTAGTATGCATTTTTCTGGCAGCCCATACTTTAATTCACGGAAAATTCATGACAAAATATTTTTTATTGATTTCATTT
Organism: Trichonephila clavata; assembly: GCA_019973975.1. NCBI lineage: Eukaryota > Metazoa > Arthropoda > Arachnida > Araneae > Nephilidae > Trichonephila > Trichonephila clavata. Next base: position 20,534 of record BMAO01005202.1, on the reverse strand, counting down.
AAATTAACATTTTTTTATTGTTTATTATTACCTATTATTGATAAAATAAGATACTTAAAAATAGCAGAACTATTCGAGAATTTATTTTTAACAAACAGTTGTATAACTTAAACCAGAATGAAAGAAAGAAGTACTATTTTAATTTTAATCACCAATCTGATATTTTTCACTTACTACTAATTTATAAAATTTATTTGCCTAATTTTATGAGATTATGCTTAAAAAAATCCCGTAATTATAATTTATGAACGGAAAGTAAAGGAAAATATATTGCTAAAACTCAGGAAAAACTGATGAAACTACAACTATTTATATTTAACAGTTGCTATTTTGGTATACGTGCGCCTATATTATTATAAAAAAAAATTAAAAAATATATGTGTAAGAAAAATGTATTAAGTTTTTATTTAACTTGAACGTTTATTCTCTTCAAAAACATCTTATGTCACATGATGAAAAAGAATATTGTAAAAACTCTATTTGATCATTGAAAGATAAATATAAAAAATCAAATTTTATGAATTCGGTTTATTAATTTAGAAACATTTCTTCAACGGAAACTCTATTTCTAGCAAATGATATAAAATTTGCTGATCGGAGTAACTCTTAATTCTTTTAAAATCAATTTTTCTTCAACTTATATATGTGACCCAAAAACATATGGTGCACCCAGCAATAAAATTAGTCTATCCATCCAAGAATTTGCACACAAGTACTACTTTAACCCGTTAACACATTTGCTCGTGTCTAACACGGGGAAAGTTACCGGAAAATTTTCACATCCCCGTGACTCGCATGTGCGATCTTTATCTCGAGTTATTTTATTACTAATGCCTGTCTCAGATCCTTTCTAATAAAGATAGTTTAGCTTATAACTATATATACTTTTAAATTATATTATATATAAATTTGTTAAACTATATAAACTATCTGTAGTAAATTAAACTATACCTATATATTTATTTTCATTAAAGAAAAAAATCAATAAATTTTCCTAGATAAGCTCATGTTTTAAGGGTCTAAATATTTTTTTCGAACACATTGGTCATAATAAATACGAAAAATGATTCATTAATATTTTAAAATTTACAATGCAAGCTCTTTATTATTGGAGAACAAATTTAAAATTGACCAATAGATAACACGTATGTTATGTAACGGAATAGTGAGATTTAAAGCTTGTAAGAGGAAGACGAAGATAATACAAGCCTATATACTTCAATAATAAACCTGGCAAAAGACAATTACTTAAATAAAATTTATTTGCCAAATCGAAATTGCAGAAATGTATTCCATTTGCAGAAGAAAGTCATTTCTTAAACATTATTAGATGCTATAGTTATCTTGACAGAATGAATATTCTTCCTTTTAAAAATAATGTTACATTTTTTTATTTTAAAAATATTTTACTTCGCATAAATTGGTATAGGAAGTTGAGTGTTGAAAATTTTATGAAAAATTTCAAATAAAAAGAGAATGCATTTTATTGAGCTTCCGTGAGAGCGTCACTGATGTGCATATACAATACGCAAAAGGACATACACACGTGAGTTGTCATAATTTTACAAAATATATATAAGAATAAAAATAAAAATAATCAACTTAAAATCCAAATATACAGATGAAAATTTTGCATATACTTTTTCTAAGGAGGTATTACTGATGGTATTACCTTTGGTTATTTTCCTCCAATTTTTAGTTATAAAAAATATTTTTTTGCTGAAAATGCTGTTTTAGTTGCTTTGATAAATTAAGAGTTATTTTAGACTATTTATAACTGTGGTCATTTTTAAATAATTTCGATTTAAATTAAAGCTTTCCGTAATTTTTACCCATATCATGTGAAATATTTTTAACTTTAAATCTATGTAGAAATTCTTTGGTTGACGGAATTGGAAATGATAACTTAAATTTCCATATTCACGGTACTTTCGATACAAATTCTGCACTTTAAATTATATTTTTTGTATTTGTAATATTTGTGTCCGCTTTCAATTGTCATTATAGTCAATGATAGTATTAAACCATTATTTTATTTTAAATAACTGGAGAAGTAACCAATTTGTTTTTTGATTTACGTGAATTATTTTTAAGAAATACCTGATGTTTTGTAAATATTTCGAACAAAAAAATTTGACTGACGATAAAAGGTAATTTATAAAACAATTAATTAATATGTGTGTATATTATCTTAATGTGGTATTTTTTTACCTATAAAACAATTCAATTTTAAGTATATGTAATAGTAATTAAAATAATTTAAACTAATCTAATTGTATATTTACAAAATTATCAATTTAAAGTAAGATTTAAAATTTATTTGATTTAATTATTCTAAATTTATTACAAACTTTAATCCAATTCAGAATAAAAGGATGAAATCTTTGCTTAAAATTATGACTTGTTTTGAAAATATTTTAAAAGGTAACCCAAAAGCTGTTTTCTAAAAAAATTTTATCATTACTTTTTTTAAGAGTAAAAGACCTTATATGTATATGCGTTTATGCCTTATCTGGTTTTTCTCTCTCTAAGGATAACACTCAATCAATTTTAAAACATTTTCTTCTGTTGATAGTTGGCTATATTTAGACATTAGAAAATTTTGATTATATATATATATATATATATATATATATCATAATGTTATCAATCATAAACATTTCATTAGGCATGACTGATATCATTACTTAGAAACAAATATTAACCTATCTTTTTTCACATAATCCAACTCAATCCTTTGCTGTACTGTTGTCAATTTTTCTTTTTCTACAAGTACTATTTATTCAACCATTATATCATATCCAGATTCTTTTTTCTTATTAAATGTCACTCAGATGTCATTAGGGAAAACTACATTTATCTGTTATTTCAAACAACGGTGAGACAAAAAAATCAACCTATTTTTTCATGATTCATCAAATTAAAAATATTATAAGATTTGTAAGCTAATGTAGAATGATTTAAAAATATATTAGTTATTAGACCTTCAGCTATAAAATATTAATTTAAAAAAGTTCCTCAAGTTAAATCTGAATTTTTTTTTAAGAAATCCCACAAAATTTAGAACTTTTAAGATAAATAAAAACAGCATGAATATATATATATACAATATGAAAGAATGAAAATAATTAAATAATAAAAAAGATTGAGATTACAGAATGTAATAAGGGAATTTTTATAGTCCCTAAGAAAATTTTAATTAATTTGTTTTTATTTAGATGAAGGAATATATTTTTTCTCAAAAATTAAATTACTAGAAATGAATGGAAATATACAGTATTAATTTTACAGTCTGGTATGATATTTTTATTTCCAAATCTTATCCACACATTTCGATGTACTCATGATCAATATTTAAACTGGTATATTTCTTAGCACTTACTCTCGTCTGGGCAAACTTGACTGGAATCCATAATACAATATTTATTTTTGTGAAATAGTTAATATTTTTATATCTAGATATTAAAAAAAAAGCTGAAGCGCAGAGTTTTAGGAAGTTTCTAAAGGCATGGCAATGTTTGCAATTTCTGTAATCATTACTTATTTTAATGGATTTTTTTTAAAAAAATTTCAATTTTGAAAATCTGATGCTCCTTAAATGGGTCAAAATGAATTTTTTGTTGGATTTTTACGAACTTGCACTGTATTTTAAACAATAGTTTGAATTATTCCTTTAAATGTCAAATAAGTATTCTAGAGATGAACATGTTTAACATTTCTAAGTATTCGTTCATCACATTATGTGCAATTTCATTTTTTAAGTACACATATGATATACATGCCAATTTTTCAATTATGTCTACATGAAATATATTTAATTTTTTCAACAAGGAGAATAAATTTTTTTAAAAAAAACAACATTAAATATTGAATTTTTATCATATTCAATTCATTTCTTGAAAAGTCCCTTGTAAAAATCCTTATCTATAACATCTGAAAATAAGTTAAAATAGAATTATAAGTCTCAAGTGGTTAACTTATTACTAATTTTTTTATTAAGCATAAGTTTATGAAAAATCTAACATACATGGCATTGTATTACCTATTATATAATAATTATTAATTAAAATAAATAATATATTTTTTATTATTAAGTAATAGTAAGCTGGATATTATTATTCAGGATAAAAATGGAGGGAAATAATTAAGGAAATCAAATGCAAATAAAAATAATTTCAATGCCCTTGAATTTTAAAATTTTTTTTAAAAATTCAAAATAAATTTATTTATTTTATAAACATTTAGAGAAGTGTTATACGTTTTAAAAATCATTTTCATAACGCTTATTTCGAAGAAAAAAATGTTAAAATAAAATTAATTTTTTTTGAAACAGGAAACATAGAATACCATTTACAATATTTTATTTTCTATTTTAAATACCTTATAGACCTTTTTAGCAATTAATAAAAAAATGTAGAACCCTTGCAACTGCTTCAGATATATAATTTAGAGCATGTTGTATCTTCATTTCTTAACGCATTGATTGTTATTCTTCTTTTATCCAACTGCATCCTCAGGTGAAAAGAATATTTTCTTCAAAGCGGACTACTGATGGGATACACCTGTTACATTGGCTGTCCATTATTTTTCTCTCTTTAACTCATGGATGTGCAACAAATATGTAGATGGGATGGTCCGCTATTGCGAGGAGCAAATGCTAAGTATTTTCTGTGTTGGAGATATTTAAATTTATGAAACTTCCACATGCTTTTCGATATGTGGTGACAAGAGGATTGCAGGCCAGACAGGCCTTTGTCCCGAAAGAACCAATGTTAGTTGGGACCAAGTCTTAAGGTGCCGTGTGCAGGTCCATGTTCCTTCCAATCAGAAATTGTACTGTATAGGAGAGAGGATCACCCAAGTGGCTTAAAGAGACAACTCATGAGCATATCGGGGAGATTATCTAGATGGGCGAAAGATAGAGAAAGTGGTAGGAAGCTTCATATGTGAGTGAGTGTATCTTAGAATTTTTTACTTTGTTGAATGTGAAAGGTAAAAAAGGTTTGATTGAATGATGTATGAAGGAAGGATTGGTTGCTTCAAATTATGAATATCCTAAATGTAATGAAACAACAGGATTATATACGAATTAAAGAGTTGTTTTGGATGGATTTTATTGGAGATGCCGAAAACATGTATGAATGCGTGTGATGTTTGCAAAAGTATAAGAAAGAAATCGAGGTCTACTGTACCCTCCCCTCGGAAAAGGTCAGCAATAAGAAAGTAAGAGCTTTTTTTTATATTTTTTTCTTAAATATATTTGATTAATTTATGTATTGTTTATATATATTTTCATCACGCATATACCTTGTACCGCTATATTCACTTACCACCATTGTCTTTTTTTTACTTGGCTCCATCTTGTTCTAGCTTGGCGCTTTTTTGGTTTGTCACCAAGGGAGTGGGCTCTCCTATAATTTTACACTTGCAACTGATTAGGGAAAACAAATTATAACTACATATAAAAGGTAACGCTATATATTCCCCCCTCTTTCTAGAAAACTAATTTTATGCGGGAAACATATTTAATAATTAGGAGATGAAGAGTAAAGTCATTGTGACATGTTAAATTATGTAAAAAAAAGTGTATTAAACGTTAAATCTACGTAGAATGGTTAAGTAATTTAATTTAATTCCTTTTTCTTATCAAACAAAATTGTGTTTAAACCTGTAAAATGGTTTCAGTAATAAATAAAGATTTCTTTTTTTAAAAAAAAAGAAATAAAATGTTTTTCTTTGTGATATGTTTTTTTCTTTTAAATATTTTTAAAAGTTACATCAACGTAAGTATTGAACTTTTCATACTTTAAAAAATAAACTACTTTATCCACACATATCTGTCTCTTTCCATCTATTTTACCAAACACTCCTTCCTTTTTCAGTTCTTTTTTTACAGTAGTTACGTGATTATAAAGAAACACTCGAATTCTCCTGAAAGGCATTGACTTTAGTTCAATTAGCTAAGAACTCTGTTCCTGCTCCTCGTACAATCAGGAAATTCACCCAATTTTTGTTTACCCGAGGCCAGGGAGAAAGAACTTAAGAAACTAGATATTGTTATTAAATTTTCGATCCCAGCAGATCAATCCACAATTCTCGCGGGAACATATACACCAATCTCCTGTATTTATTTACAGTCTGCCCGATGAACGTGCTCTTTCTGTATTACAGCAGATAAAAGTAGGTACCACTGAAAAGATATAGTGGGTTAGAAGGGGGGAAGAGGAGAGACTGTATGCACATCGAATGCCTGAAGGCAAATAGAGCGCAGCAATTGGCCAATAGTTTTCGCTGAGCTCTTCAGTTTCTGAGCTCATAGAAGGGCACTCCCTAGTTAAAAGCAAACACAGAAGTGCTCCTAGCCACAGGAAAAATGCGAAATACATTAAGGGGATCATTCCAATATTGATTCTGCTATGCATCGACAAAGCTTTACAGACGAAAACTTGTGTTTTCGATAGTCACAGATAAAAGTGCAGTGTTTGGAAGCCTTGTTCATAGGGAAGTGAAGATCGGTAACAGTTTCTGTAAATTACTTGTTCATAAGCTTAATGCAACTTTCAATAAGTTACAGGATACAAAACTGGTGATTAAACAAACTATATAATTAAAAATAAAGTTTTAGCTATTTAATTCAATTTATTTTTTTGCATGCAACTAAGGGAATTAAAAAAAAGAGAGAATTATTACAAATTGGGTTACTTAACGATTTTTCTTTTCAGTAAAAAGATGTTTATTTAACCGTAGGATTTGACTTTGAGCTCGCCACTGAAAACCATACATGTAGAGGGACTGATGCACCTTCAATTGTCGTGAGTCAAAGTCCTCCTTTTCAGATGGTGTGGTATTTTGTAGAGGGGAAAGGTGCATGTCCAGTTGTCACCTACGTCACTTGACCGAAGTTCGAAATTGAGAGGTCCGTTTTCAAGGTCTTCCAAGGTAATCTCAAATTGCTAAATTGGTTTCATGCGTATTAATTTAACTTTGCTTCAAACTCTCATTCAGAAGGAAATACTCAACTTAGAACCCATTACGCGTCAGAATGAACTCATTTCCTACACAGCAGCATGCGAGCAGACATATCAACCGATAATCTCGTATAGATATTTCATTTCAGCCAGATCTATATGACTGAAATGAGAGATAGCAGGTCAATTATATATCTGTCTAAACTATTACTCCATCTCCTCTGCAATTGTCTTTCAACAGTTAGAGGAATGATTGAATCAATTAATTGGCAGTATCTGGTGTGAGGTTCTCGCCACATCAGCAGACTTTCTGAATCAAACTGTAGAGTGAGCTTGGACTCGTTAATGAAGATCACAGTACGTTGGACAACACATTATGTCGAGTCAGGACGCGCAATGTAAGGCAACTTACAAAGAAAGAAAGTAGCAAATCCAGCCAATCATTGCGAGCAAACTCATGTGTATATGGCTAAAGGAAACCATTAGGATATCTTTTCATGTGGTGTAAAGAGAGACGTAGATCAGTGCTTCTCAAACTTTCAGTATTGGCAACCCAATTTTATATCATAATTTTCATCTCCCCCCTCCCCATACAATAAAATTCTATCGAATGCAATAATAATGTAATATGATACTAAAGCTACAATACGACTTTAATTATAAACCGTGTAGTATCAGGTGTTGATGGATGAAAGAAGGCAAATGAGCTTGGGTATGTTATTCCTGTTTCAACAATAACTTCATTGGTAGTAGTGTATTTAGTTCTATTTGTCAGAGAAATAATTTATGTTTTTTTAAGTTCAGATTAGTAGTTTTTTATTTTGTTGTATCTGTCAATGAAAGAATCTTATGATGGATTTAATGAGTTGTCTCAGAACTGTAAAACAAGCTAGGGATATAATAATATAGTAACGGATTGAGCGAATAAAGATGTTTAGTATTTTCACCTTCTGAAATGGACGTAAACTTGCCTCCATCATAAAATGTTTAATCATGGTGTAATAATGAACACCATAAATGTACAAATTATTAAGATAAATATTGAATTTTGAATATAGTTTTTAAAATGACAATCCCATGGGTTTCAGTGTTAATTATTAGACTTGCTCTTCGTTTACTATTCATAAATTTACTATCAAATACATTGTACAGCACTGATAGATGTATCAGTTTATCATATTAGTGTAAATGTGTATTTTCTTATTTAGTATATCAGAATGTATTTTGTTTTGCTTACTATTCAAGCTAAATTAACAATTTTTTTAAAAATAATCTTTTATTTTTGATTTTTCGATACACTCGCACTTTCCTTGTAGGGTTATCACGCCTCCCCCCCCCTATGGGGGCGTGCCTCACAGTTTGAGAACCACTGACGTAGATTGAGGTTTGTCGCCCAAAAATTCAGAATTCTAAAAAGTGTTGCATCACGAATTAGAGAAATCATTCAGAGCCTGAGGGTAGCAGCATGAAAGGTGGTGGGTGATTATAGACCAAAGAAGCAGTGACATGTAATGGAAGGCATATAGGTGAAAAGAGTTACAAAGTCACCTCAGGATCGAATTATAAACAGTGACATAGATGCTTCTTGAGAAATGCATATAAAGAAATAAGACATTTTACCTCACTAACTGTTGGATAGGTATAGACGGTGGCAAGCAAACCATTCAAGTTAGGGGATATCATATCCCTTCTTCAAGACTCTGTTTTCCTGTTTTTAATTTGGCTGTGTTTTGTATCATTACCCTTCTGTTAATAAAGCTTTTTTTTCAGATTTATTATATACTGTACGCAACCTATACACTTTTTTAAAAATTTTTTACTGAGTTTTCTTTATCCTTTAAATATTACATTGTACCTTTGAATCAGTTGAATTTTTTGAGTTATGGAAATATCAAAAAACGTCGCTGAAGGTTTTATACATTAATGTATATTCATTGTTATAGATCAACTAAAAGCTCCAAAAATAACCATTATGAAATACTATCTTCAGAAGTCAAAAATAATTAAAGTATACTTTATAATAGTTTGGACTAAGTTCGGATTTTCTCACGTAAAACTACTAGTTGACTGCCATAACTAACCCAATTTTCTTCGCAAATGGAGTCTGAAGAAAAATAAAAATCAACAATTATATTTTATTCTTGATAACTTTTGAACATGTATACTTATGAAGATCTTAAATGATTGCCAAGAAGTATTACAGAATATTTTTATAAACAGTTTTGTTCTAAAAATAATAAGATTCTCCTAATTTATTAAACTATGTATAAATGTAATGTAAGGTATTAAATTAAAATTGAGTCTTAAGTATTTTTAAAATAAACGACTTAACTATATCTTATTCTTCAAATAGTCGTGCATTATAATATTTTGTCGATTATTTAAGACAGTTAAGTAATAAAGCGAATTTCTGATTTATTTTTAAACATTTAAAACCTCAAAAAATTTGTGGAGCACAAATGATGGTGAAAAATAAGATTATAAAATGAAACGAGAGCATACAAAAATTATATCGAAAAATACTAAAATAAAAAATTTTAATAAAGTGATATACAGAACTGAGAGTATAAAATAAAACTCAGAAATTATGAACTAAAAATAGATAAATTGAAGAAAAATGTTAGGGAATAAAGTAAATTTTAATAATGGAAGCTATCTTGTAAAACATAAATTCTCTAACTGACACTCTAGAATTCATCTAAGAAATCCTACAATGGAAAACGATAAGTCAAATTTTTCATGAATACAGATAAATACATTGTACATATGTTAGGATTTAAACTTTTAGAAGATGAAATAAATATACCAAGAATTCTATAGAATCTTTTCCGCATAATTATAGATTCTTAGAATAGGAGAAATCATTAGTGGGTAGAGAAATCATTTTAGGAGAAATCATTAACTGCAGTAGCAACTGGATACTTGAAATATAGTTGAATAAGTTTTTAAGAAGATAGAATAGTAAATATTTAGAATTATAAGCGATAGAGAATTTCCAAAGACATTCGAGAAAATTCTATGAGATTATATAAAAATAGGGATAGAAAAAAATTATCTCGACGCTAAAAATTTCTGGAATTAAGTCTATTGTTCAGAATTTAATAAAACTAAAATATTTTGTATATTTAAATCGGCATGAATGTCATATTACTTGCAAAGATTATTTTTACAAAAATCCGGAGTACACATTTATTCATAGTAATATGTAGAAATGGTAACTCTAATTTCAGGCACTTACATGAAATTTAAACCTCATGTAAATATACATATACGAGTGTATCCCACTTATTCAATCCTAAGTCAGAAATTGCATTTTGATACGCTGGTTATCTTCTTTTAATATGTGTTTATTATTACTTTTTTCTTCCTTTTCATTATGTATTATATTGTTTCGTTAAATTCGGTAATTTTCTTCTTTCTATTTATTCTTTCATTTTTAGATGTATTTTACATTTTTGAACACACACATGTATATATATTATATATATATATATATATATATATGGGTGTGGGCGTGGGTGTGTAATAACACCCTCTAATATCATTTCAGTGAACTCCTTTTAAATATTTTTTTAATTCTTTGGTTCAGGATTAAGGCGTTAATCTTAATCAAATAGTAACATTGCATCAGAACACTCGCTCCCCCCCCCGTTTCCAACCAATCACTTCTCCCGTTAGAAAGGAGTCACGCGACCTTCACAGCAAGTTTTTAAGCGAAAGTGCTTTTGTGTCGTTCTCTTTGCCTCTTCGTCTGCTCACCTTCAACATGTAATCATCTCTGCCTGCTTTCGCCTGCTTGCTTTTGTGTTTTAGATATTAGATTTTAAAGGTACTGTTGGAACTGTCCTACTTAAAAAATAATAAAAAGTATATATATATAATATATATATATATGAAAAAATTTTATATAAAATATAGAACATAACAGAAAAAGAAAATAAAAAAAAAAAAAAAAAAAAAAAAAAATTAAGATAAATCTAATGAAATACAAATAAAACTAGCGAGTCAAAATGCAATTTCGGACTTAGGACCGAATAAGTGGGGTTAAACTAGTTTGAAGCGCCAACCTTCTCCCTTACATATATATATATATATAAATGTAAGGATAATTAAATTATATCATATAAAAATCCCCTATATACAATTTAACTTTTTTTATTTACTAAAATTTACTTTTAACGTAACATCTTCGAGTCTTAAATTATACACATAATTATTTTTAAGAATCGATATTCCAATCCTAACATTTTTAATCCCAGCTTAGTAAATTTTATAGTATCCATGTGTGTGTACGCTGCCACCCTTCACTTTCAAATCGAAAATATAAACTAAAAAGTGTCATTTAACAGTTCTGGATATAAGAGAGTATTCATCTCAATTAATATAGAATCACTTGGCGTTGATTTTCTCACAGCGAAAGACGTATCGACTGCTCGCTTGAGTTCCCGATACTGGCTTAAACAATTTCACGCACACACACACACACACAACACACACACACACACATATATATATATATATATATATATATAGAGAGAGAGAGAGAGAGAGAGATGTGAATGTGTGGTGTGTGTGCATATATGCATGTATTTATGTATATATAAGGGCATGTTGTGGACATTCTGTTTTACAGCATTTCAATGTTTTTTCGTCAATTAAAACTATTTTCAAAAAAACAAACAAAAAAAAACAGGCCAGTTGATCAAAGTATCCATTATGTTTTCCTTTTAATTGCAATATTGAGCATTTCTTGGTCTGATAAATATAACATAATTAAGTAAGATATTATCCCAATATTTTCCTAAATATACATACAAGTTCCAAATATTGAATTTACATTTCAGTGCTTAAAATTTAATTAATAATTCTGAACAAAATTTTTATCCTACAAAACTTAGAATGGTATGAAAGAAAAAAATGTTGATGTGTATAGTTCTTACTATAGAGAATTTTAAGTACTTATTTGTATGTTAACTATATGTTTTTCCTTTATACGAACGTTATTTAGCCAATTAATAGTTATATTTATATAAAACATAATTTTTTAAATATTTAAAATATATTTATTTTTAAAAATATGTAAAAAAAGTATTTTAAATTTTAATATTTTATTGTAATTTCACTTGGCAAATTAAATTGGTAGAAATGTAATAGACTATTTTGTGTAATATTTTTAAATAGTGACAAATATTTAAGCCTTAAAAATATTTTTTTCCATTTTCCATACATGTCGAATCTGGAAAAAAAAAGCATTTTAATAGGTTATTTCTTATGTTACTGATAGTATTCGAAAGTAATTAGTAAGCTATAAGTAGATAGAAAATACACATTACTTGAAGGCAATAAACAAAATGTGACTTACAAATTTAGTTGTAATATCACTTTTTAATTATCCATTTTGTAATAGAACTTTTTTTGTCAAATAAAAATACTGAAATCGTAAGCTATATGTATCACCAAAAGTATATGGTTTTAACCCTTCCTTGCATGATTTTTCTTTTTGTTTTAAGCAAATCAGAGTGGTATAATCCATGCTTTACGTTAAACGAAGCATGTTTCAAAAAACTACTGTAATAAATTGTACACCGTAAATAATAACCGTAATATAAATATCGTAAAAATACCGCAACAATTCGAGACAAAGCTGCCCCCAAATTCTCAAAAAGTTTTTGTGAAAAATGAAAAATAGTATAAAATAATTTATCAATATCCAATGTTACGAAATTAAAACAAATTTAAAATGAGAACTAGTAAGTAAGGGATAATTAGTTATTTTAACATTGTTGTAAACTTTTAAATACACGCATGAAACTGCAGTTTCTTTAATTGTCCCATGCGACGAATTTTTTCTTCGATTCTAAGCTGCACCGGATTTTCAGTGGCATTAACATTGGAAAAATGTGCAGTTTAAATTCGTGTAAATACGATACACACACATAATATATAATGTTTAAAAAACAGTATGATGGAAATACCGCTCACCGTACAAATTTATATGTTACTCTCAATGCAAAATAAATAAAAGAAAATAATGTATCTTTGTACCAATGTTCTTCGTGGTCAAAGATAAAAAACAATTATTATTTTAATTAGTCTAATTTTATCTGCATCGCGTATTCTTTGTCAGAATTTTCGATGTCAAGACTATCTTCTGATAGCTAATTGCTTTCTAACTGATCCAAGAAATCTTCACTGTCCCTAACTTCTAAATTTCTCTACAAAAATAACGAAAGAGAAATAAAAAGTAAAATTCTTTTCGACATACGTTGCAAGTGAAACAACTGCATAGTGATGTAAATTTTTGTCACATGGTTTTGGGAACATTATTTGGGGTACTTGACATAAAATGCAAAGAAAATAACAAAAACACAAAAAAACTAAACTTTTTTCCTCACATTTTTTCTTTTATTAGCACAAAAATTCTCAGATTTGTAAAAAAAAATATTCAAGAAATTGCACTTTTTTTCCAACCGCAACTTCAAGTGACCACGGTAGCCTAGTGGTCAAGGTCATGGAATCATGACTAGCATGTCATGAGTTCGTGCCTAGTACTGCTGAAGACCCGCCATGTAGAGGAGCCATACAAGTTAAATCTGTCGAGACCCAAAACGTCCTCCTATTGGTGTCATGCGGTAGTTGAGAGAGAAGGTGCCCGCTCAGGTTTCGTCCTCGTTACTTGAGATGGTTCAAAATTACGAGATCCGTCACAAAAAGCTCTCGAGTAGCCGTACTGAGTGATGTCAACATTCAATCTCTCACAAGACAAGTTCAAACCCATTATAATGATTGTGACATGCGATTTTTTTATAGGTACGTTCCTTACTGCGTAATAGTCGTGAAAAAGTTGCCACCAGCAACCAAATTACAGTACACCTGTTTTGAGTGCAATTTTATGTGTACTGAATGTTATGATGGAAATTTTCGCCATCATTCAAAGAATGGTTAAATTTAATTAATTTTTTAAAAACATTTTAAACAAGCAATGTACTAGAAATTGGGAGGAGGGATGTTCAGAAAACCTAATAATGCAATGCATCTTCAGATACGTTTGTTCTATGCAAAGATGTTGCCTAAATTAATTTACTTGGGAATTCCCTTCTTATAAAATATTCACTGTTATGTAGAAAGTTTGATTAATTTTTGATGACTTTGAAATTGTTAATCTTTATTTCTGCAATTAAATTAAATGATTTATGAAATGTGTGTGATCTAATTTTTAATATATCTTCAGTTTATAAATTTGACTTTATTCTGTTTTATTTATACTATTTTCCCGCAGACCATGTTCAGTTCTCAAAAATTCTCATTCAAATATGAAAATAGCTTAACTACTTTTTTAACCTAGCACACACAACGTTGTTTTTTAATGTTGTCTAAAACACCTACACAGACACAGATAGGCAATAAATTATCCTATACCTAACGGAGAATCATCTTTCTTTACCGGAGCAGTTGACTGGAAGACATTTTACATTGTTACGATTATATATATAATATATATATATATATATATATATATATATATATATATATATATATATATATATATATATATGAAAAATCTTTATCTTTACACACAAAGGAATTATTTAGTTTTATATATTTCCTAAGCATCATTTACCTATAATACCCATTTGCTGTGAAATCGTTAAAAGGATTTATTTTTCCCCCCATTCTCAAGCTACCTTGGTTTTACTTTTGCAGTAGACAATCTGTAAAACCACTTATGTAGTTAAGTAAAGCAAGTTATTTCGCTCTTGCTAATTTTTGGAGTTTAACTAGATAATTTCTTCAAAATAAACCAGATATTAAAAACGTTTTGAAAATGCTACTTATTGCTATATTCACATAACTTATTTATAGTTTTATAATTTTTGTCTTAATAATGTTATTATTATTTATATTTTGAACCATAGATATATTTGTTTTGAAAAAGCAAAAAAAGAAAAAAGATGCGCTTAATTTGTTTTCATTTTTTAGGGTGAAAATTAGTTTATTTCTATTTTTTTCCTATGTAAGTAATGAGTAATCACAGATATATATAAGTTCAGAAACAATACAGGAACTACTGGTCCTTACGCTTGTGAAAGTATATTTTTCTCAGCCTATCACTATAAAAATAAAGATCAAATTAGAAGGAAAAATCAAAATTATTTCATGTATTTCTCTTATTCATGTATTTTAATTTTTCTTAATCATATAATAGGTTTATTATTGAAGGGATAGATAGCATTTACTGTGCATAAATTCGATCATTCTGTTCCAAAAAAAAAGGTAGCAATTATTTTTTTCGCTAAAATTTTCTTTTTTTTTATATTGTTGCAATATTCCTTTACAAGTACAAATCAGGATAGATTTCCATTAGAAAATAACAATACGCCACAATATTTAGCCAAATTAACAGACTTCCAGACAAAGGACAAATGTAGAAGAATTATTTTGAACATTGAATTAATACATGATAATGCTTTTTGTTAATATAACTGAGTGAAAAGAAAAATGAATGCTTATATATTTAAACACATAAAAAAGTATGTTCATTTAAAGTTATTTAAGAATTTCCATGAACAATAAGCTTCAATTAACAATAAAAGCTGAAGAGATAAAGCTTTTTTTTGTACATAATATTTTTTTTTCCATTTTCACTAAGAGGAAATTCAAATTGCCTGGAGCATGGAAAAATAAAAAAACAAATATTCTAAATTTTTTTGCCAATGCTGTATTTTATTTATTTACTTATATCCTTAAATATTTTTTACAAGCTTTTTAAAAAATTTATTTACAACTTTCTTTACGTATATATTTTTAAAGAGGTTAAAAAAGCATATTTGATTTTTCTATAAAAAAAAGTTTTTTTTTTCGCATAGGAAAAAGCTGTCTTAAATGCGATTGAGTTTTTCATTTGAATCTCATGCATAAAACAAATACGTTCACTAAACATTTGCTTAAGACTCACAAAAAAGTCTTTGCTGCTTAAATATAGTTAAGACTTATATATTTATCTATTTTAAATTAGATGCCTATTGGCGTTTTGCCTTTTTTTATTCTGATAATTCAAACTATACTAAACATTTCATCATATAAACTAATAAACATTTCAACTAGACTTCTTAAAATTCTTACGATAAAAAATATATCACACATTCACTGTCTCATCGCAATATTTAGTCAATTCTTATATTTAAGAAAAGAAGTTCTTGAAGAAGTTGTTAGTCATTTTATCGACGTTGATTCTTTACTCGATCCTTAAAAACTGTCATTTTGAATTAGGCTCTTCTTTCCAATTCTTAAGAATAAAGTAAGCGGAAAGTTTTTGAATAATGCTTTTCTTAACTAAGGAGAAAATTTAAAAGCTTTTAAAAGAATGAAATCGGATATTCCTAAATAACAGTCTCCGCATTACTCTACTAATGGTTTGTCTCTATTTGTATCGTTTTCCTTTTTTCAGTATATGTTTTTTTAAAAAAAGGCAAACGAGTAATATATTACCCATCCAACAATATTTTGACATAAAATGATCCATCAATTTTCTTATAAAAATAAAGTACCCAGGTGAAATTACTCACGTAATTTTAGCTTCTCAAACCAACCCCCTTTCCTTTTTTTTAAAGAAAATTCTCATAAAGGTTTTGAGTGAAACTAATTAGTTTTGACATTCTTAATAGGCCCATCTCATTTTCATCTCTTTAAAATCCTTATATTACTTATTTTTTAACCAAGATTATAAATGTGTTGGAATATTTTAATGCTTTTTTATATATATGCTGATACTGTTTTATATCTCATATTTTCTTTAAATACAATTATTTTAATGTGAGCCGAAATTTGAGTTAACATGCATTCTGTCAGAAAAAAATCAAATAAACCAAATCAAATAAAATTTTCAATTGCTTATCTTCTTTTTCATTTGAACTTCATAGAGTTTTATGGCTAAAAAGTTCATAAGGGACTGTAGTATTATGCTAAAGAAATATGTCAATCTTTGTCTACAATTGCAAACAATAATAAACATTACCTTGTGATTTCAAGCCATGCATGCAACATGTCTTAAAATATTCCAAAATATTGTTACGAATTTTGTATAAAATAATGTAAATAATTTGTATTTGGATGTGCTATGCCTTTATATTACTCTATGCTATATTTATTTCATTTTAAAATTGTAATATTTTCAAGCAACGACGTCCCTTACGTTATAATGGCGGTTCAATGGGAACTTGGCCAAATATTGGCAATAGAGCCAAGTTGGCATCATTTTTGGCGACCAATTTAGCGACATTGGCGACCATGTTGGCGAGTTCGGGACCCTCTGGATTCTTCTAGAAATTAGTAGAGAAATCCACTAATTTCGCGATCTATGCGCGAGCGCATCTTTCCAGAAGTTTCGGCCCCGACTATAAATAGAGCAATACTCGCCGCAACAGTCAGTCTGGTTTCAACCAGCGAGTAGCGAGTCTGGTTTTGACTAGCGATTAGTGAACTTACCTTGATCGTGATTAGCTCGGCTGTGCTTCTGAATAAGCTTATATATACGTGTATTTTTAAATACTGATAATTGTGTCTGAGTGCTGTTGAAGGAGTGAAATCCTTCTGATATTCATTCTGCGAATTTCGCTGTTAAATCCTGTGTTTCAAGGATTGATTTTCGACAATAAATTATCATCGCTGTTAAATAACTGTCTTGTTGTTTACAATTGATTTTGCATAAAATCCTCGAACTCCGATCTACGTAACAATATATTTTTTTATCCGTGTACTCTCTATTGCAGCATTTTGTATCAATAAAAATTGTTGGAAAAGAATGATGTTGTCAGAAATTGATTTATTTTTAAATTCAAAAGCCCTTTTATATTTCTCTGGCAGTGCCGATATTGTACGATGATGCAGTATGTTAAAAACCCCTTGAGTATCCATTTAGCTTGGGTTCTGTCGACAAAATTAATCTCCTAGTACCATTTTTTCACATCTTCAAGGCTTATGAATTTCCCTCTGGGAAGGAAACTAAATGTCAAAATTACATTGGGTGATTAGTATTCCAACAATAAGATGCAACACTAAAAATGATATCAGCTCCCAAAAAATGTACTAGATCTGCAATGGTACATACCAATCTGCAGTCCCAATGGAAATAAAAGAAAAATATCTGACAAAACATGTAAATAATTTAAAAATTATATTATCCCTAATTTACAAATTACTCTTATAAAGCTTTAGAAATCTGAAAGCAAAACGATATTTAAATTATTAAAGAATTGAATAATCAATTTAAACTTATGCCTATTTATTCTCTTCTTTAATAATTTTGTTTATTGCTGGTATATTGCTAAGATTTTAAAATGTGATTTTACAAATCAGCAATATTATTGGCTATTAGCAAATATTTGATATGCTTAGTGTTTAATAAGTACAGATGCTGTCGGACCACGATTTAACGAATTCATCGAGACTGAAAATTTTGTTCGTTAATTAAAAGTGTTTCGTTATATTGGAGTCCAAACAGAATACAATTTTTTTTTGCATTTACCTTTTGGTAATTCCGTAATAAGAAATTACAATCATAGTCAGAAATTATACACTTTATTCAACAGCTAAAAATACTATTAGTGAATCATTATGCAGTTAATAGGGAATTTTAAAATATTGACTAATAGATGTTTGACAAATTTTTAAGCTCCTGACTCGAAAGAGTTCTTTTTCGACTTTATGCTGAGAAGAAAATACTGCGTTATTTACATTTTTTTGCATGGGATATGTTTCCCAGCTTACAAACAATGCAAAGCTTTAAAAACTGCAAGAGCTGTGATAGAAGTTTCATTATCAACTTTTGCATCAAAATTGCTATTCATTAGTTCCAACTAATCAACAATATCCTTAAATTCAGATGCACAAATAAGCAATCCATAATCGAATGAAAGATAATTGCTAAAATCTTAATATATCCTCTGAGTTTTGGAGTGTAATGAGATAAGAGAGACGTTTCTTGTCCTAGTCAAAACTCACGCGATAGGTTTCACTTATGACTCATTTTCATCTGTAAACTATAATAATGATTAGCACAAGTTTCCTGTTAAAATTTGCTGATTACAAGAAAAGTCTTTCTCTGTTCCGGGCAAAAAGAATATGTCATTTGGGGGGAAATCCAATTATTTTTTAATACAATCTAATAATTTTCCCTGGATGTTAAATCAATTCATTATATAATTTGAGTTTCATTATTCAACAAAGATAAATTCTTTGCTTTCATTTTAATCGGTAACAAAGACGCATTCGTTAAACGTTAAAATTCATTAAATAGGGTTTTGATAAATAGGGCTCTGAATGATATTGCAAATATTTATTATTTGTTGACAGAGATAAATATTTGTGTCTATTAACCTGCTTGATATAAGAAATCATTCAATTAAATAGTTCAAATACTCTCCAGGTATCCTATTTATTCAATGGAACTTTTATGTATAATTTCTTTTTTTTTTATGTATGATCTCTTAGAAGAAGTTTATTATGAAATATTTAGAAAATCTGGTTAAATTGAATTCCTTAGAAATTTACATCATCTTGTGATTCATTGAAGTATTTTTTGTGAGTGAAATCATATATTTTTTAAATTGTTTGACGGTTGCTGAGTTGAGTTTCAATTCATTCTGAGTTCTTATGATACATTTATTTAATAAATAATTATAATTACATACATGTTACTGTTAGTAATATACAACACATTATAAATTACTTAAAATTGTTAAGGTATGATGTATGTCTCAAAACAGTGCCTTGTTAAAATGCACATT
This sequence comes from Trichonephila clavata, assembly GCA_019973975.1. Lineage (NCBI taxonomy): Eukaryota > Metazoa > Arthropoda > Arachnida > Araneae > Nephilidae > Trichonephila > Trichonephila clavata. The sequence continues at coordinate 781 of BMAO01005202.1, read as the reverse complement.
TATAGTTTTATTTCTTAATTGATTGTAAATATGTTTTTTTTCATGTTCTTTGAAGTTTTAAGGAAAGTGGAGTCTTGTCTATAAAACCTTTTAAGTATTTATCCAAAATAAAATTTAAAATTTCAATATATTTGGATTTTCTTAATAAAATTTAGTCTAAAAATAAAAATATTGCTCGAAAACAACACATCATATTCAGATCCATGCATATTTTGTTTTTACCTATTAGAGATGTTTTTATTACTCACAAACAAGAAATCTTCATCTCCATAGCATTTTTCCATATAAAGAGATGTGATTAAAAGGAATAACAGGAATAACAAATGCGCCAATAATCGAACAATGTTTTAATGAAAATGAATCAAACAAAAAAGTTGTCTAAAGAAAACAAATGGAAATAAAAAAATAATTTTAGTTGAAGAAGATGAAGCATTTACTTATATATTTATAAAGATAGTATTTATAAAAATGCCACGTATTGATATCATATATATATATATATATATATATATGAGATTTAATATATATCATTAACCTTTCATATAACAGTTTTCGCATGTAAAATAAAAACAACAACATCGTCTAAAAACCATTACTCGAGTAAATATTGATGATTGTAGCTTCAATTTGAAATTGAGATGAATTCTGAGAAAAAATACGGAATTATTAACTCCTCATGATGCATTGATTTTGAAATTTGCAATGCGAAATTTCTGTAGAAAGTATTTAATTACACAAAAAAGGAATAGAAAAACACAAGTCTTATTAAGTTATTTACATT
>BMAO01005201.1:0-19350 GCA_019973975.1 Trichonephila clavata | reverse complement strand
AACGAATATTTTGTAGTAATTTAATATTCATTGTGATTTTCTTCCAAGTTTTCATCTCATTCTCAAGTTTACACTATCCTTTACACGAATCTCTCTCTCTCTCTAATTTTACTTTTTCTCTGAATTACTCATCTTCTACTTTTTTATTTTGCTAAATTTTTCCCCGACTTCAATGATAAGTTTTTTTTTTTTATCTCTTTTTTCAAATTATGTCATCATTTATTCAGGTGAGCCTATGTAGTATTGCATTTGTATGCAGAAAAAAAACAATGCTCTTGTATGAAATGAATACGATTATTGCTCATTTAAATGAGGGGATTTCTTAAGTTCCAGGCTTTTTTTCCCTATTTCACCAGTGTTTACAAATTCAGTTAATGCATATGGAGTAGGATTACAGTTTTTTTCTTCCATGTTCTTCCAAAATTAACGGCTCAGAATCTTGTTCAAAAGAAAGTAATACTAACTTTTTTTTAATGGTTTCAAATATCTTGGAAAATACTTGAATAAAATCCGTTTTCTTTATATCTACACAGCTAGTCATAAAAAATTCAACATCTAGATGAAATAGATATATGAAAGCAAAGTTTATTTGGCAGATAACATGCTGTACACAGATCAAACGATTAAATTACAGCCTCTTGTGACTTGCAGATGATGACGAAATCACTAGTTAGTGTAACCGCCATTGTTGGCTATAACCGCTGCCACAAGCCTCGGCATAAAACCAAAGAGGTTTTGGATATATAATTGCGGTACAGTAGTCCACTCAGTTTCCACATATTGCAAAGTTGATCTGTTGTAGCAGCGGGCAGTTAATCTCAGGACAGCCGTTATTCAAACATGGACCACACGTTTTTGATTGGCGATAGATCGAGAGAACAAACAATTCAAGGACGGAATTCAATCAGATGGACAAAGTAGAACTCTTGAACATTGCGTGCCACGTATAGTGGTTCATTATATTGTTGGAATATGGCTGATGGCAAGTGCTGAATGTATGGGAGGACCACTGGCTCCAACACTTCGGAAATATAGTAGTAAGCATTATAGCTGTCTGTTCAGTGTAGCTATAATGCTTACTAGAGGGGTGCGTCAGGGTAATCCAATTCCACCTCAAACCATGATAGCCCGTTCAGGACCAGCGTAGCAATGCAAAACAGTTCAGCAGCCTTTCACCATGGTGTCTACAAACTCAAAACTGATCATCGTGATGTTAGAGGCAAAAATAGGATTCGTCAGTAAACACAGTGTCGATCCGTTCCTTTCCAGTCAAGTGTAAATGAAGAAATGAACGCTTTGTGGACACTCCATTCTGCTGCAAACGAGTCGAATGGTACGAGCGGACAGCAAATGATGTATAATAAACTGAATCTGTCGTGATAAGGTTAGTGATATGGCTGATCGATCCATCACTGCCATGTGCATATTCCACCTGCCAACGCGGACAGTGTTGCAACGATGTGTTTGTGATCGACACCGTCAGTCCGACGTTTCCTCCTGCATTTAGGGATGAGAGATCCACATCACAGTTGCTTGCTTTCGTCCAACACGTTGACCGATTTCTCTGAAGGATAATCTGCAATACCTATAGGTTACTATTCCTTTGCGGTAGAATTCGGTATCATAGTCAAAAGACACTTGGTGTCTTCCACGAGGAATAGCTAAACAGCTTACGCAAGAAGAAGGGGGAAAAACCCGCAGGAAAAAAACAAGTGCCGTACTTCTAATCACCAATCTAATTCCCAATATAGCGTTTGCGGGTGTCCCTGCGGTTGCCTGTGATGGGAATCTGCGTTATAATGCTAATAATTTCCATATGTTATGGCCGCCGATACATGATGTAAATTTCCCATGATTTGCATGTTTCCTTCAGGGTATTGCATTTTGTGTGGCCAACAGTACATATGATTAAAAACAATGTGATGCAGCGTGTTCTAAAGAGATTTACATTTTTAAAAATGATTCTCTAGTTTCTCTGGAGTACTATTGGGAGGTTTTATTATACAAGAATTAAGGTAATATATCAAAGATTTTTTGTCATCCAAAGTTGTAACTTACAAAGATTCAACATGGGTACACTTCGTAAACGGCAGATATCATTTCTGTCTATACTAGCATGAACATGTATCTTGTAACAACAGAAAAAGCATGTACTCTTTTCTTTATTTTTTTCTAGGTACCCAGTGTGTAGAGAGTGATGAAAATTGCCCTGAGAATTAACATTCATTTTTTTGTCGTTAAAAGAGACATGTTGGTGCAAGTATGGATGGAAATGGAGAATCATCTATATAATCGGCCGTCCACTAAGGATGCCATATTGAATCTTTGTAAGGTACAACTTTGGCTACAAAAACTCTTTGATATATTACCTAACTTCTGGTATAATAAAACATTCCAATAGTACCTCAGTGAAACTAGATAACATTTTAAGAAGGTACAATCTTTTTAGGACACACTATATTATCTGTCAGCAGCAGAGTTACGCAGTGCAAATAAATTAAATGAAAAAAAATATGCCACATAAATCTAACAAAGTAATATGGAAATCATGAAAAGCAAAGAATTTTTGTTTGGTTCTTCTTTTTTTAAAGCTTTCTTAATTTACTCAAATTTATTTTGTAATAGAATATGTATCAGTCTTTAAATGTACTACTTAGCACGCTTGTTGCTACATTCTCAGTTTCAATTTCACTGTCCTATTGGGAGTTTAAATTATTTGTGATATTTAGCATTTTTGACAGCAAATTCCAAAGTATGATTATTTGCATTGTACTGCATTTTTAAAACAGAGAATTTTGAAATACAAAAACGAAAGACAAAAAAAAGCCATTGGCAGTGTTTGCAAAGAATTTATTCAGAGAAAAAAAATTGCCTTTCTATGCCTTTTCTTTTCCTCCCAATACACTGCATATGCGTGCCGATGTGAAAAACGGTCGCACCGGTTAGTGAATCACTTAACTTTTAATCAGCAGCTAAGCGGTTAAAAAACATTCTCTAAAAAGCAACGGAGATACAGAACTTTTTATCTCTCTCTGTCACTTAATCGTTACATACTTGAAATTATATATAGATATATATGTCATGTATACTTTTAGTTTTATTTAAAATAAAACCATTTATATTAAGTGTGTGAGTGCGATTTAATTTAAATTATATTCTTTAGATTCAAATGCCCAGACTTGTAGTTGATTCCCTGTTATCAATGGTCAAAAACCCTTCATATCTACCTCTATGCTTCGTTTAAAGCAAACATAATATGTCTTGTTCTCATATACCACACGCGATCTCAAATTAAAATCCTAATTATCCTGACGTCAATGGAGATTCAGCGTGCAGAAAAATAAAATGTGTTGCTATACTTCTGCTCGATTATGCATTAGGATTCTTATCTCTGACTAAACTAGCATAAGTTTAGAATTACAAAGGATTCCAACTTAGAAAAACATTATTTTAACAACAGATGATTTCTATAGAAAAAAATATTAAATAATCAGATAAATTGCCTGAATTATTGAATTAAAGCAGATGATAATATAACATGGAGGTTAATTTTCAAACTAAACAATTTAAGCAAATGCTGTATAGTTAATTAAAAATCCGTTTAAAAGAAGGAAACGAAATTTAAATAACTCTAAATATTTAACAATGAGAGTCGGCGTGTCATGAGTTCGAGCCCAATACCACTGAAGAACCTCCATGTAGGGGAGCGATGCACGTTAAATCTAACGAGAGCTTAGACGTTCTTCCTTTGGTGTGATAGTTAGGAGAGGGGGAATCCCAGCTCAAGTGTAAACATCGACACTTGACCATTGTTGAAAATTACGTGGTTTCTCTCTCTCTCTCTCTCTCTCTCTCTGTCACCCCCACACACAAAAGTCATCGCTTAACCGAACAAAGATATACTATCGCTCACTCACTCACTCATTTAACAATGCGATACAGTCAACAAAGAATTATTGCTTTTGTTATTAATAAGCTTTAGCGCCTGACCACATTTCAAATTAAAGTATTAAGCAAACATAAATATTTATAATTCTGCATGTTATCATCACCGTTCAAAACACTAAAATGTAATCGTTTTTTCCTGTAAAGTACAATATATACAAAACTATACATTTAAAGAAACTATATTGACATTAAATACGTCAAACAATAAGCGGAGGTTAATCTATTTGGTAACATAACTTCAGCGTAATGGTGATTCGAGTCAATTTTTATGAATGATAGTGGTTTTACCTTTTACTTTTTGCCAGAATTTAAATATATGAGTATGAGATTTTCTATAAATGAATGTCAGAAATCAGAGCAATGTACAAAAATATTTAAGTCTAAATGCAGTAAAAATTGAAAGTACAAAATGAACAATTCCTGAAATGAAATAATGTTATATCTAAACAAAATTAAAACAGTTTTAGTTTAAGCTGCAAGAATCACCGGTTGCTTTAAATACTAATTTGATGTTAGATTTTATTTGTATTTTTGGCTGGTTAAAAAAATTGGCCATTTGTAGTTTTGAATTAGAATATATTGATTCTATACTTCTGGAAATTATTTATTTTAATACACTGCTGGCCACCGTAAATGCAACACCAAGAAAGACAAGATATAGCACAACCAAAATTATTTTGTACATAACATGTTGACCAAGTGTCAAATGATTAAATTTATAGACTTCTGTGAACTGTGGCACCTGCCAGAATCAGTAGCCAGAGTATTCACTATTGATTGGAGATCACCACTGCCACACGCCTCAGCATTGATTCAGAGACTTTGGATGTGTTCTTGGAGTACAGCAGACCAAGCAGCTTCCACACATTGCCAAAGTTGATCTGGTGTGGCTCCTGGGTCGTTGAGCACCCATGGAATACATGTTTTCTATCGGTGACAGACACAGAGAGCGAGCCGGCCAGGGAAGCAATTCAATCTGGTGATTGACAAAGAACCTTTGGACAATTTATTCCACGTGTGGTGACGCATTATCCTGTTGAAATATGACTGTGGCCAAGTCCTGAAGCTAAGGAAAGGTAACTGGCTCAAAAACCTCGGAGATGTAGCGCTGGCTGTTTAAAGTACCGGAAATACGTATTAGAGAAGTGCGAAAGTGATATCCAATATCACCCCATAACATAATACCTGGTGCAGGACCAATGTAGGGGTGCATAACGCAGCTGTTCAGCATCCTCTCTCCACGGTGCCTCCAGACTAGAATCCGACCATCGTGGTGTTGCAGACAGATGCGTGACTCGTCAGTAAAGACAACTTCATTCCATTCTGCCGCCCACATCCTTCTTTCATCGCACCAATGGCGGCGGAGACGTCTGTGGTTCTGCGTCAAGGATAGACCAAACAATGGACGTCTTGCGGACAGACCACTCTGCTGTAAACTTCGTCGAATGGTACTCGCAGACACTGAATGATGCGTTACAGACTCAATGTGCTGTGTTATGGTTCGTAATGTGACTGAGCGATCCGTCACTGCCATGAGCACAATTTGCCTGTCCTCATGTGAAGTGGTGCACTGAGGTGGATGTGATCGACCATGTCGGTCCGTCGTACTCTCCTGCATTGAACGGTCACATATCTGCATTACAGTTGTTTGGTTCCGTCCAGCACGACTACCGATTTCCCTGAAAGATAATCCACAATCACGGTAGGCCACTATCCTTCCTCTGTCGAACTCGGATACTTGATCGAAAGCAGATCGCTGTTTTCTACGGGACATAACTGATCGCTTTTTCCAAAAAGCACAAGAAAAACACAATTGCCGAACTTGAAATCGTCGAAATCTCCAAGCCTTAAATAGCGTTTTGAGGTGTCACCACAGGCGTGCGTGATGTGTGTCTGTGCTGAAATTCTAATAATTTGCATATCTCACCTCCGCTAATACATGTTGTAAATTTCATGTTATTTGCGTGCGCTCTTCAGGGTGTTGCAATTACGGTGGTCAGCAGTGTACATTTATTTTGATGATAGACAACAATCTTAGAGCAATGAGTTTTTTTAATGCCCCGTTGGGAAAAAAAATCGTCAAATTTTTTAACACCTTTGTTACATAAGTATGCACTGGCCTACTTGATATACGTTCGCAACATCTACTTTTCATACTGATTATTAGACTGTTAGTTATTGATGAGATAAAAAAGAACACGAATAAGGTAGAAATAATTTCTTCTGTTCATTTAATGACCTCGGAAAAAGATTAAAGGGAGCATCTTGATTGCTGAAAGAATATCAAAGATGCTTTGTCTGATAAAACTCCAGTTAGATTGGGCTAGACATTCCATTCTAGTCAAACCTTAATCCTCTAGATATCATGATTAGACCTGCAGGAGTTATGGTAAATTAGAATGAATGGATAACCAAATATATCAGATTATATTGGGAAATATAGAGCAATCATCCTCATTCGATTATTTACTGAACTCATTTTTCTTTGAAGTACAAGCAGATCACAATGACCAACTAATGAGATTCCAATATAAAGCCTAATACTTTGGAACTGGTTTTTCATAAATTTTAAATATGCAGCATTTTGTTTTTTTATAGTACACAATTCGAATTAATTTTCAAAATAATTCGGATTCTTCTGAGAAGAAGTCATGTTTTGTAGTCGAGAGAGTATTAATTTTTATACACTTCGATGTTATTGATAAGAAATAACACTCAGCAGGATTCATTCATATTAGAAGGTGTCTATTCACCTTAGTAGCGGTAATTTCTGTGAAACAATGATGGGAAATGAGTTATAGCACAAATGAACAGTTTCACGCCAAATGACCTAAGAAAGCAAACGTTTGGGAAATTGGACCTATTAGGATATACGAATTTGATCTTTTTCCTCTAAAGCAGAGTTTCCCAAACTGTTTGTCTCATATAACCTGTCGTGGCCCTGTCCTATCTTGGGCTGGGTTCACATTGCCCGGCGCGTCTCTAAGTGTGGAAGGAAACATATCATCACCAACGAAAGCCATAATTACAAATATTTATTAACAACACACAAATAACAACTACAAGTTCAAACAACAAGTAGAAACCCTGGAGTGATTATCTAATCCCTATAGTAATCCTGATACTCAAATCTAACATTCAATTCTAACCTTTAACCCTCTTAGCGGTTTGAACGTCTTTTTCCGCACGTCTAGAGATGCTTCGAAAACGCACCACACGTCTTTTTCTCACTTCAAGAGAGTGCTTCAAAAGCGGGTAGGCCGTGTTTTTCAGAAATCCTTTCCCCTCTTTTATAGTTTAACACCATGAAAAATAATTAGGGAGGGTTGTAGCGACACAATAGTCACTGACAGGAAGTTTTACAGCTCTCGGAGAACCCTGCGTTTTGACCCTGAAGCAATCGTAAAAAAGTTGGGAAGAATTTCTTTAGACACCTTAGTGAACGAACTATAAGTTATAGTGTTTGTAATTTAGCTTCATTTGAGATATTATTGCGTTTGAATTAAATAAATTCTTTTTGCACTTTTAGCAATTTAACTTTTTTTTTCAAGTTTTGAAAAATGTTAAAACGTATAAATAAAATATTATATAACTCACTTTTGATTTTATATTAATTTGAAGTTTTAATAAGTTGGGACTGTAATCTGCTATTTTATATAGTTGGACAAATAACTTTTTAAGTATATTCTCTTTGTTTGATTAACTCGTATTATTTTCTTCATCTTAAAATGATGAAACGGAAAATTAAGTTTTTAAACTATATAAATTTCTATATAATATCTAGAACTATATTTAATTGCTTCATTTTTCTTCTCTTAACCAATGTTTTCAGTTTTTAAACCATGATTATTTCATTATAATGTGTCAAAAAAGTTAATAAGAAACCGAACGCTTCAAAATTTAAAACCTTTTAAACTTTCCAACTACTAAAAATGAATAATTTTTAAACTTTTGCATCAAATTATTTGTAAAAAAATTCTTACGCTTTCATAAAAATAATAATGAAAAAACTAATTCAGATCCATTATTTATTTATTTTTAATTTAAAAGCCAGATGTTCAGGGCGCGTATTGTTACAATACACCAAATTATATTTGAATTTAAAAAAAGTGCTTGAGTTTCAGTTTACTTCAGAGAAAACATGAATGAGGGGTTTTTTATACCAATTCATATTTTTAACCATGAATATTTGAATAAATAGTAATTAAAAATATTCGGATACATTTACAGTTGACATTTACGCATATAAATAAATATAAAGATAAATTTGAAAATTTTTTTTAAACATATTTGTTTATGCAAAATTTCTAAATATTTATTTTTTTAAAGCTAACTGAAGAACAAGTAATTAAAATCTGGATATCTATTATAATTAACATTCAGAAAATATCCAGATTTTCATACAAAACTAGGAATTTTATGTTAGAAATTGTATTTGAAATTTCAGAAAAAAATATTTATGTCTCGTGCACATACTCAGTTAAAAATTATTTAAAATAAGTACTAACAATTCTTCGAGTAAAATATTAAATTAAAATTTTAACATAAGAATCTTAAGCATTTTAATGCATTTCGTAAATTTCATACAATTCGGTTAAAACTGTATGTTAAGAGCAAAAATTATGCTAAAAAATTTGATGAATATACAATAAATTTTTAAGTAGAAGCACTACTGAGAAGCTAAAACACAGGAATGAAAAATTATGATCATATCTACAAGAGTTTTTGAACTATCTATTTTAAAATTCAGAAAATCTCTGCGTTAAGTTATACTTAACATTAATTAAAAAGTCAACATAAATGTAACGTAATGTTTGAAGACGCATTCATATACTATTAAAAAAATTATAAAGGGCATTGTTGCGAATGTTAAGAATTTCATACAATTTTAAATTCAGATTTTAACAGATTGACGTAGAAGAAAAAAACGAACATCTAACATACAGGATGCAGTCTGCAATACATAACCTTGATAAACAGAAGACGGCATTTTCACTTGCTAGAGCAGAGCTGGTTTAGGTAGGGGTGAGCTGGGCAAAAAGTGAGGGCCAGCGGTTTTGACGGGTGCCGCACAAGAAATTGCAGTTTTCAGGAAAAATTATAATAATTACAAATACAAAAATAAGTCTTGCAGTTTTTTCATACATTTTTATTAACATGAATTGGGGAATTGATTTCCAATATACTTTGTTGTGTTTCACAATATTTAAGCCCCTCAGGGGGCTCACCTTCTTTAGGTGAGTACGGGTGTCACAATCCCGAGGTGCCCTAGTGATCTTTTCCTTTTCCCACGGGGTTTACTGTCTTTGGCAAACACGGGCTTCACGAACCCGGGGTACCCTAGTGATCCTTCTCTATTTTCGACCCTCTTTCTTGTCATTCAATTCATTCTTTCTTTCTCTCTTCCCGTCTAGACCACAGATATAAAACAAATGTTTGGCGCAGTATAGCCGAAATCGGCTCTTGCGCCAATAAACCCCAAAATCACTCACTCACTCACAATATTTAAGGTAACAAACCATAGTTCTTCAGATATATTTGTTCTACTTTTCATAAGCCGTACTCCTATTAAAACTTGTGCTTCCGAAACATTAATCTTAAGAAATTATATAAACTATAACGGTTAATTTTGTAAATTATTAAATGTTCCTATTTAGCCATTTCCGTCCAAACAGTTCAAATAAAAAAATATTCGGATTCACCCATTCATTAGGAAATTGTATGATTCCAGCAGTAAGTTTTATTTTTTACCGAATAGGATTGCGTCACTTCGGGGATACCTCTAACAGAAACGTTTATATGCTATCGATTGCAAATTAAACATTTTCCCTTCAATTGTGTTTATTTCAGGAGGATCTTTGATTTATTTTATTCATGCAATACAAGATTTAAATAAATTACTTTTTTCTTGTCAAACGTATTTGCTTAATAATATATATATATTTGCGTATTATATTAAAATTTGAACTATACCCAAAATTATATGTTTTTGTTCCTCCAAAAACTCTTAGTATTTTAGAAATGGTCTTACAATCCGTGTACGGTTTATATGTTCTAAAATGAAAAATATATTTTTATAACTGAATTTTTGTGCCTCTTTTATAAAAATAAAATATTGCTTTGGGCTATAGCTTATAAACGTACTTAATAAAGTGGAGGAACAGTATTTTCATTTAATATGAATATTTTTGACTGGAGTAAGTCAGATATTTATATTTCAGTTCCTTTACAATTTGAATAAAAGTTGTAAGCAATTTTATGAAGAGGATATTGAGTATAAACTCCTTGGCTATTTAAAAGTAAAATGTTTTATTTTGATACCCCACAGCTCACATTCTAAAATAAGACTCATTTACAATCATATGATCAGCTTTGGTGATATTTAAATTTTCAAAAATACTCTACATGTACGAAAACATTCTTTCAAAACCATACATCACATCTCATTCTCTGTCTTCTCCACAGCAGGCATTATTTTTTTATACTAAAAAAATTGAATACAGCATTTCCGAATGTTATTTTTTTTAAAAAAATTAATATGAATACACTGCGGAATTGTCAGTTAGCTTCACTGAGCAAAATTGTTTTAAGTGTACTGTTTTGAAAGACAAAATTAATTGGGAGAAGTTTTTTTCTCATTAGAATTTGTAATGATTGAATTGTGTGAAAGTTGTATTTATCAGTGAATTTTCCGTTTAACACTAAAGAAACAGAAAAATAAAAAATTAAATTTTAATAGAAAATGGTTAGAAATACTTTTACCATTTTGAAGAAAAATATATTCCCATTAAAATAAAAATAAAAAATTTGACTAAATTTGCTTTTTGCTCCGTCACAAATGCCTATGTAAAGAAGGTATTTTTGCTTAGTACAAGTTGTTTGACTATGAAATAAAATTTAGATTTTTTCCGAAAAATTAATTTAACATAAAAACATCATTTATAGGATTAAAATATATATAAATTAAAAGTATTGAAATCCCTCTGTATGTTACTTTAAATTTAAAATATAATTGAATAGAGGAAGATTGATTTCATTTCATAAACATAATCGTCGTATGTAACGATACTTTATATATTCTCTTATTGTTTAAAAAGAGAGAGAGAGATGGTCACTTTTACTCTTTTTTACATAGTTACTTTTTAAAAAAACATTACGATGTATTTGTGTTTTCTTAGTCTCATATTCCACAAAAAGTACAAGGTACTTTTTCCTGGCTCAAATCATTAGTTCAAAATAGTTTATTTTTCTTAAATTAATTTTTTAAAATTTTGTTTTGTTTAAAATAAACAAGTATTTTTCAACTTTTGTAACAAGTTTCTTTCTTTCGAGTTTTTATTTTTTTGTTAACTCTTCACTTTTATTGTGACCTAACCGATCAAACAACCACGTGGACCCGCTTTTTCCACCCAAAATTCGCACAAGGCAACGTCACAGCTGTGGACGAGTTTTCTCCCGGTTTTAAAGCAACAAAGAGGCCGAACTGAGTAATAAAATCTTCCCCTGTAGACCTCCCGCTAACTTTAAAGGGGAAAGGAATTAAATGTGTTGCACTTTCGAAGGAATTCTCAAAAAAGAAGTAAACGCTTTCGGAAGGTTTTTTCAGGACAAGGATGAACACTCAGAGGGTTAAATCTAATATTCCCTACTAAGTGATCTCAACTATCGGAATCGACAAAGGAGACGAGCCCTTACTAACGATAGTTCGGTACTAAATCTAATCTCTTTGATTCCTTCAATGATTAATAATATCAAATACTATCCAATACGCGTTAAGCTCGCTGAAGAGATCCGTAGTCGATACTTACATTTAATTTGGCAATTCCTTCTCCTTCGCTTTCTTACTAAATCTAGACTTTATATAGTCGAACTCATTAGCATATCACTATCTCGTGTTTTCCCGAGGAGGCTGTGAAATAGAATAATTGCTGGCCCCAAAGTTACCCACGAGGATTAATGGAAGATTGACGCGGATAGACCCGTCACAAACCCTTGTCATGTGTTTCGGTTTTTGGGTAGACTCCTCCTTACCTAATATTGAATTTTGGCAAATTTATCAACTTAAATGTATTTTTGATAGATCGTATAGAGTGTCTAACTGTGAAAGATTTAAACGTCCAACTATAGTGAAGTATAATGCTTAAAACTTAAGAAACACATACTAATTAAATAAAAATGGAATTAATACTTTAAAATAATTGATCAAAAAACAAGTGTTTATAATGGGGAGATGAATCTGGTGTTTTAACAACAAATTTTCAACATTTGGCATGAATCGTATCAAGTTTAAACCTAATTCACCTTGGTTAGTAGTAGTTTCTGTCTTTATATTCCTTTCTTTCTTTTCACTTTTGAAATTGGCATCCAAGCTGAAACTTTTTACGAGGAAAAGTTATTAAAACCTTTCGCACATTACTCTCGGGATATAATACAATTCGGGGTAAATAACAGGCATACCTTATTAAAGCCAAAGTTACTGACATCCGTTTGACGCAAGGACGATTTTACGAGGGTTAGACTTAAATCTGTCTACACTTAATTACGTCTGGTTTATCATACCATAAATACTGATAGTCGTCTTCATTCTGAGTAAAAATTAATAGAGAGAACAAAGAATGAAATGTAAATTTTTGAGATTCACCTGGAAATATATGTTGTGTCTGTCTCTTCACAATTAACAATTCCCAACATTTTGTGGTATGCACATTGTATTTATAGATGTTCCAATATCAGATAAAGCATTTTCATGAACATAGATTGAAATCATTTTGCACACAAGCCGTTTTTTTAAACACTCTGACACCGACGTCAACCGACACAGATGAAAGATCACGATGGTGTTGGAGTCTCTTGTCACGATCAAGTCTCTTTTGTGACTGAATTGTATAAAGAAATACATTCAATGACGATTCACAGTTTTGTGTTTATGTTTATATTTATATGTGTCTGTTATATTTCATTACCTAGTGAGAATCATGAGTCATTGGGAAAATAGAATCAATCCGGTTAACTTTGTTAAGCACCACACCATTCATCCATTCGACATACACGATAACAGGTCAACTGTGCAACCCATCAGTGTTACATTGACGTCACAGAGATACATTGATGAATTTCTACATATCGTTGTGAATGTCCTACTTTATATTCAGCATATATAAAATAGTATGTTTAACAGAACAATGAGTGATCTCATTCGACATTCATCAGCAGACAATTTTTACAGTTTGTGTAGTTGTTTCTATGGTCTTCAAATCATCTTCACCTTTTACTAGTTGAGCATATCTTAGCCGTTAATGATTATCGTTTGTTTGACCCAAATCTAAATCAAAGGACGAGCTATAAATAATGATTGATAGGTAATGTAATGTTGAAGTATTTAGTTGTGCAGCTCAGAATATATAGTCACAAATAAAAATGCAATTTTCTTAATTGGAACATTCCTTATGCCACCACTCTTGGCATTTACAACACTGGATCCATTCTTCTGTTGGAGGGTTACAATATTCCTCTTAAAAAGTAGGACATCTTGTAACACCGTCCTTTGAAGTTAATGCAACTGGAATGTTTGGCCTGTATTTTATAGACTTAGACTTACAAGAACTTAGTTTGAGTGGTGTTTTTACTCCCTTTTTAGCTTAAAGAGCTTCTTTCCTCCGTTTTCTTTCTGTTTGTTTTAACATTTCTTTGATGAGTATGATTGTAAGAATGCTTGAGCTCAGTATTTGCTTTTCCTTTTTTTCTCACGTTACGTTGCTTTAGGCAATAGTTTGGGGGGGGGGGAAACCACTAACAGGCATTTTTGGTGCATCGGAATCAGCATTTGCTATAAGTTCTGGATCTTCTTGAGGGTTTATATGTTGGTTTTCTACTACCAGGGTCTGGGAATTAGCACTATTATTCTCAGTTTCATCGCCAACAACATCATGGTTAGTAGTTTTTGCCGCAGCATAGTCATGTTCGCTAAACACAAGATGATTATAAGGCTCAATCCCACATTATTTAAACCCTTTCAACGGCATTTCCAACTGTATCTGCTTTGAAGTAAGTGGTGCTCAAAAGCTCACCAATATTTTTGTCTGTGATAAATTGTTCTGGATGAGTGACAAGAAAGTTATCACATGCGTGGTTATAGTAGGTCTTTAATTGGCCAAAAAATGACACAACAAGGGCAGGAGATGATGAGATGTGTGGGGCAGCAACCCAACCATGATGATGTGTCTTGCTCTGCAATATAAGATTGCTTTTGAAAATTTCTGTGAATTCCCTCTAAATATTTGTATTCCTAATGTACAGTTATGTGTGATTAAGACTTACTTCTCTGTGAGCCCCATGTGATACTTTGCGGTGCACGGAGATTTTATTATTGTTTTCAATATATATATATATATATATATATATATAATATATATATATATATATATATATATGATAGCCCGTTAAGTTATATGAGTTTTGTGATTGTCAATAATCAGCAGAATATGAGATTCTTTGCTTGATTTCACATGAAGATAAAAGTGCTTCAAAAAAAAAGGTGCCCCATTTTACCAGCCGTTATCACTACAGCGGCCTACAGTTCCTGGTGGGGTTTTTTCTAAGAGTTCAGTAAACATTCGTTTTCTCTCAAAAACCAGAAAAGGTGACACATAAAAGCCAGTAGCTTTAAAGTAACACATTATATTTTCACTTTCCTTTCTCTTTAGGGGTGCCCTGGCGGACGGCAAAAAATGTCTTCCTCTAGTCACCCCCTTTCAAGCAAAAGCTTCCTTGATCCGATACGCCCCTTAGCCCCAGTAGAGATAGAATTATAAGGCACAAGAAATGCACAGACAAACAAGTGTATATAGAATTTAATAGAATGGGTAACATAGTTATTTTAATAAATTTCGAAACATGGGGCAAGATGATGAGCTCATCATCTTGCCCCGAACTGTCTGCTTAAAAATATTCGTTCTCATTACCATGGAGGAAGGCAATTAGTCGACATTTATTCATGGTAATAGATAATATTTAAACCAATTTACTCATAAATATTAAAAAGAAACTATATATCTTACCTGTATCTGTAGCAGAGCTTATTTACACATGCATGAAATCTTTATCATGGCAGCAGAAAACAATCAATGCGTCACAACAAACACAAAAATTGTGATTTCAGCATTTCTATGTTATTGTATAACGAACAGCCAAAAGGAGTCAGTAGTGTTCCTTTGATGCTGCTACATAGTGAAATACGGAAATTTAAGACATTCGTCATGTTACCCTACTCTTCATCTTGCCCCAGTCTCCTCTACTGAAAATGTTTAAACTCTGAGTTATTTTATATTTGGACAAGTACGGAAAATAAGAATTTATTTCACTTTAAAAATAATTTATGTATAAAGGTGAGCTATAAATAAATTTAATATTCCTTATTATTCAAATACAAACTTATTAAGGTTTAACTGATTGTACTTTTCTCCTCTGGAATGCATTTATAATAGTTGCATAGAAAAAAAAACCGAAGAAATAAATGAAAATGCTATGCTTTAACGGATTGAATTTGTCATCATATTAAGAAAGAAATGAATGGAAATATAAAATTAGAATAAGCAAGTCACTAACATTTAAGGCTTAACCATTGATGTGGCAAACTTTTCTCTGCGTCATTAAATGAACAATATTATAAGTTAGAAATATCTACTAAATGTAATGCAAATATTCTGTAACAGTGGCAACTACAGACAAAAATCAATATTCTCAATCTATAACAATTGCTTCATTTGTTTTTAACCTGAATTTGTTACCTGTCTATTGATTAAACTATTCATCTAAATGAAATGATTATGAAATATCGCAAAAGTTTACTAGGCATCAAAAGGGAACACAAGTCTATGTCGACATGGAATTATCATTTAATATTTATTCCCTCCAAGGAATTTTACACTAATAAACAAATTTTCCTTTTAAGCCATCAAGAACGATTCAAACAGATTTCAAATGCGAATAGCTATCGTTTGAGCAGTAAATGCATAATAATTGTAAATTTAAATGCTTCGAATTATGCAAACTGAAAGTCGATCTCACAAAGCAATTCTTACATAAAGTAGAAGCCAATCAAATAACATATTGCTCTCTCAAAAGAATTAAAACATTTAAAAAGCTTTACAATTTTGATGTGTGAGCTAAATTTTCAAATTTTACGTTTAATGACATATTACATTTTAATTGTTACTAATTTTACCAAATCATTTATAAGCTAAGTTTCTAAATTAAACCATTATCTCCAAAAAATAAAAATGAAGCTAAACTAACTCCTTTAAAATGCTTCTTGATTAAAAGACGATTCGCCAAATAATGAACTAACAACTAATTAATGGAAACTTGAATTTCATTTGGATACTATCGCCAAATCAACAGTGTTGAGAGCTGTTACCATCTACTTAAAACGAGTACAGGAGTTTCGTTAGAAAATTCGCCATTCTAAGCACTAGAGAAATTCAAGTAATCTTGAGATTCTAGTGCTAGGGATATGCTCCTACTGAGCTACCGAAATCAGCATTAATAGAAATCGAACATTCTATTATTCGAAAAGCAGGAAGTTTCCAGTTAAAAGTATATTGAAAGTTAGTGGCTAATCTTTGAAAGCACGAAAGCGACAGAGTCGCATTCAGATAACGATAAATTGAAAGTCACGGATAGTACTTTAGAGATGGAATGCATTCAAATTTCATAAAATTCAATTGGAAACATTATCTGAAATCGGTTATTGTGTTCCTCATCTATCTTATATATATATATATATATATATATTATATATATATATATATGGAAGAAATATATATAAAATATAGAACATAACAGGGAAAAAAATTAAGATCAAATCTAATGAAATACAAATAAGAACCTAGCGAGTCATTATATATATATATATAATATATATTATATATATAATATATATATAATATATATTGACATTATATATATGTATTTGACATTATATATATATATATATATATATATATATAATGTCAAATGCATGATTGAATTCTTAACACTTTATATAATTATTGCTTGCCTGTTATTTCTGAAATTCTACATAGTAACTTGAGTTTTCGTAAAGAATATAGTTTAATCTTTTATTCTTATTAGTGGCAACATATATAGTTTGGTGTAGTTCTTTTAAATAAATACTTCTTGCGTACTAAGCAAGTATGTAAAATATAATGTTTAAACAAAAGTCAATTGTTTTAAAATACCTGGATTGAAAATCTTCAGAAACTTACCCTTAGGTATGGGATTAAGGAGCAATTGATTTTAAATAAATTATTTAATATTATTAAAACAAAACAAATAACATTAAAATATGCCACATCATGAAGCTCTAGAAAATCATATTCATTGTTAAGATGACTTTCAATTCCACTAAATATATATATGAAAACAAATCTGCAACAGTTTATAAAGGATTATAAAAAAATGAGAAACAAGAAGTTATCAAGATAATTTTGATTCCTTTACTATTGACATTTTCATGTTGTTCCGCTCTTGATTCTACGAGATAATCTATCACATTAGGGTTTTATCCTAAATTTTGATAACTATCTTATAATGATAATATGTCAATAATGTTGCATCAAGCTATTCATCATTTATTTTTTGCTAGGCTAGTTTTTTTTTTTTTCAAAATATTTTATTTGTTATTTATGATTCATTATTTGTTTAATTTTAAGTACTTCTTTAAAAATTAATTTTTATTATTCTGATTGAAATTTAATTCATCTGCTTTGTTAAAACTTTGATTTATTTGAGCAGAAATGCTTAAATCTAAAAACAAATTTTTTTATTTATAAGAGTAGAATTATAAGCATTTTAATATTGATTAAATTTGACATATTTCCTAATGCGACTAAATTTAATAAAGTTAATTTTATGGGTTACAGATAAAGTTTGACTTTTAAATGTCAAATTAATAATCTCATTGGTAGAAATGAATTTATTAATATGGCAATATACCACCACGGAATAATTACTGCTAGAAATTAACAGTATTCGTTATAACTGCAATTTTTTGAATTATAATTTAAAATTTATTTATTTTTTTATTATTCCGCTATATTATTTTGTTAACCTAAAAAAATAAAGGAAAAATACTTATTAATATTTTTAAATGTATAATATTATAATAAATGATTTGTTAAATGCTGGAAATGAAATACATTGCAATAACTGTAGGAAGCTCTCCTAAAAAAGTAATATTTGTTTGAATTAATGAGAGAAGAAAGTTTAAGAAATTTATTGAGTTAAAAAATAATTAACTGTTTGTCCTAAAAATGAGAAACAGTTTGTAAACAAATTGTCAATTGCTTTAGTAAATGAATCTGATGCAAAATCAATGAAGATCAAGAATTAAATAAGACTTATAAGAAGAATAAAAAAAAATATCTATGAAAATCGGTAGATGTGTTCTCCATGTATTTTAAGCGAAACGCTAACATTATCATAAAAAAGGATTTTTTTTCAGAAAATAGAGCTATATAAAATTTAAAAAAATATGCATGAGTATCGCCGTACCTCAACTCTAGCCTTGATGCAATCTATTATATTCCTGGCCATTGACTCGTAGATTTAGCAGATATCTTCCTGTGAAATTTTTTTGTCATACACATTAAGCTAAAGAGTTGTATTAGGACAATCGTTAATGATCGGAAGGAATGCTTATCAGATCCCGGATGTGTTCTATGGGAAGAGATTTAGGAGAACACAAAGAGAGAGAGACACACACAGGTATCAGTAAATGTGGTACTGAGCATTATAAGATTAAAATATGTTCATTTTCATGAAAGAGAAATATCTACACTGCAAGGTGTAGAATCTTGACAACGTTCCTTTCAAAGTTTTTCTTTTATCAATGGGCTGCGGATGGTATTTTTAACATTACAGATCTAGTACATCCACAGAGCTGGTATCACTCTTTAGTGCGACGCCATATAGATGGATACAGTCACAGCAGGTAATTTTGACGCCCAGTTTCTCCACAGATGGAGGCACCTGAGCTCTGACGATGCGAACCTGTACTAGAATTTAATTTTGACGAGAGTATTGTAGCCAGACCTTGAGGGATCTTTTACATGACGTATAGTCTACGACATGGTAGCTGTCGATTTTCTGCCTCACGAAAATCAACCGATTAGGGACGGGTCGAACCCGCAACCTTGGGTGCAGAAGGCCTGCGACAAACCAACCACGCCACTCAGCACATGTTTCATGGATAACATTAAAGAGTCCGATTATTATGGAAAATGACAGCCCGTACCATAATAACAGGATCTCATTTAGTGTTATCGTACTTGACATTCAGTTGGTTACCTTACCACTCGGTAGAATATATCTTGTCATCGGTGCTAGATGCAGGACACTAAA